>JAQGAP010004111.1:0-11021 GCA_034697805.1 Orchesella bifasciata
TTTCCGTGGAAGGCATTCAAAGCCTACTGGCTTGCCAGGTATCGCAATGGATTCCGACCTAAATGTATTTCATTTCCGTATATGTAGGTACCTTGTTTATGCAAAACGATCGAAATATTTCGTTCATAATCATGCAAGAATCTAAATTGCCCATGCTCCACGCCATTAATAATACGGGTTAAAAACAACTATTTTTCCTGAAATACAAGTGAATACAACATGGCATATAACATGCAATCTGATGTGATGCTATCCAACTCGCTAATAATATTGCTTTCTCAACCAAACTGAAAAAGCAGTTGCGTGATTGAATGATCCTTGTGCTTTCCAGCGTTTAGTGCCCAAAATGTATGGAGGTTGACTTTTCCAAGTGTGACAAACCCGTCCGCTACTAAATCACCAGTTTTTTTAAAACACCTCCATAGATGTAGTTTTTAATTGCGATTTCGATGACGCTTTTCGATTTTTCTACTGGAGCCCCATCGCTGAGATTTTGGGGCTTAAGCTTCCAGGTGTGAAGTACAAGATAGTGTTTTGTGATCAAACGACGCATCCAATGCTAGGATATCCTATACTCATTTTGATTCTTAAGCAAAGACGGACATGTACCAACTTTGAAATTTTTGAAATTTTTAACCGTTAGCAATGCAAAATTGAATTGCTTGTAAATATGTTCCCCCACCAGTCTGCTCTTCGAAATCAAGTAGTCCAATATCCCCCTCTAATTATGAGTCGAATTCCGTTCGAACGGTTGAGCAGACGTGTGGGGGAAAGAAATTACAGCCTTTCAAAATTTTGGAAAAAGTTTCAAAAAATGACGTCATGGTCCATTCATAAAATACGTATTACCAGTTTCTGGTATTTCTAGACACACTCACTCGTCTTCATTCAGTGGTGAATAGCAGTGCAGTGTCTTCAATAAATGAAGAGGTGCCATGTCTGATTCAGCCCACTTGGGGCTTCTTCCCATTTATGTACGGTTTATGTATCCAACCATTATTACCTGGTCCAAAAGCTAGAGCATACAAAAAGTATCGTATTTCTTCAACTAATAAAAGCCACGTAAGTGGACTGAAAAACGCAGCTGTACGCGTTCTGTTATTCTAAACGACATTTTATGCGCTTACAAATGACATTTTATGCGATTACGATCATTTAACGCGATTATGATCATTTCATGCAATAGTTATTTGTATAATGCGCTTTTTTCGAATTTGTGTGCTTAAAACTCCGTGAATTTGTAGATTTCATTCAAAACTAATATAACCATTCGATTCAGCATGCCAAACTACCCTTAAATACTTATTTTTAGCCAAATCGGATGACTTTTTATATTTGCGCGCGCATAACTTTCAAAGCGCGCGACCAATTTGGCTGAAAGTTATTCCCAGAGGTCCCCTTGGGGAGCACTACCTATGTGCCAAATTTGGTCCAAATCGGTTAATGTATGTGGCCAGGAGAGTGCACACAGACGGACGGACAGACAACTCAGTAAAATTATAACTTGCTGAATGCGCCAGTGCCCGTACTACATTACATAAAACATACATGTTTTATTTGATAATTTTGATAGTTGACATTAGATTTTTTATACAAGATTGCATGAATTCACTAATTAATACTCATTATGCATATTTTCAAATTGACATCACAAATGACTATTCACACGTAAAATACAATTTACAATATGATCTTGGTCTCTAATCTAATTGCGGTGTATTATGCGTTAAAATTAAGTATTCAGGATGCCCCAATTGGACGTGCATTTGATTAAAACCACCATTTGATTCACATGTAATCTTTCACAGTTAACACTTTAGTTTAAACATCATTGCTGTTGGCTATCCAGTCAGCTGCAGATTTGATTTCCCTGAATTTCGCTCGTCGCAAAAAGTTCTGGATTAATCTGTACTGCAGCTCGTCAGATCCATTGCATAACGCCTTTGTGGTTAACGTCACAAGCCACTGCATTATCTAATCAAAGACACAAAACATGGCAATATAAATTGCAAGCAAACGAAATTTTACTTGAATACTAGAATTTATTATAAAATGTATTTACTTCATCATCATCCGGTGACTTTGATCGGGTCAGCCAATTTGTTGGTGCCCAAAGATGAAGGTGACAAATGAAGGCAGCCTCTTGCGCACTTAACCTCTAAAATGAAATATATATGTAAAAACAGTTAATACAGACTGTAAACTCATAAGCAGTAAGATTGAGAACAATATTATTGCACCTCAGTTGCATTCCTCTTCAACAGCGCATTAACTAAATTCCTGACGGTAACTGAAACATCCCCCGTCATTGGTTTCAAGTCCGATTCCGTATAATTTCTACTATCCAGTGGCTTCTCCGAGGACTGGCTTTTGTAGAATGGATTCACATCCCCAAATATTTCATACGCCATCGCTCCTACGCTCCAAACATCAGATTTTTCATAACTTATATATTTCCAGGATCCAGGTACTGCTGTTGAAACTTCAGGCGCCATTAGTGCTGCATTTCCACCCCGTTCTGTGTCATAACTTCTAAATGCCAGCTTTAAAACATTTGCTCTGTCAGCAAGACAGCAGCCAAAATCAGTAAGTACAATGCGCGGAGACTCTTCGCCTTCACTAAGGTCCACCAAAACGTTGTCCGTTTTAAGGTCTCTGAAATAAGCAAAAGAGTTTAGCTATAAGGATTCAAATAAATCGTATGTAATCTTGTTTGTATTCAAGATTAAATTACCGGTGTGCGATTCCATTCCTCTCCAAATGTGCAACAGCATCCAAAAGCTGAGTAAATATTAAAAGTCTAGCCCTAAAATTCAACTCTTCCTTTCTGGAGTTCAAGAACTCGGAGAGATTGCACTCGTATCTGAAAGCAAAGCCAAAAGATTTGGATCATAATGACGCAAACTTGCTCAACTGTTACTGTCAATATAGTGAAAGTCGAGTCGTACCTTTTCATAACCAGAAACAAGCTCATGTTGCGTCCCAATCCATCAACTGGGTTCAGTCTTCTTGGCAATGCCGATGGATACTTTTCAATACCGCCAGGTAAAGTAGGAATTTGATCGACGAAAGCGTGAGTTATCTCAATAATGTTATCATGAGGTGGGCACCGTTTCACAGTGTCGAATATTCTGCAAACAAACAACACAAGTTAAACACTTTGGCCATAAATCCTAATTCTTATCCAGATAACTTTTCTTTCAAACAACTTACCCCCGATCTAGGTCATTAATGTTGTTCAAACTAACATGCCTTGCAGGGACTATTTCACGAACCATAGCTCTGAAGATTGTCGAAGCGTTAGACTCAATATCATAATTAAACAACATTTTAACAGCCAACGGTTCATTGTTGGCATTTTCACTGGGATTGTTGGCCCACTCTGCTGAATAAACTGCCGCGTTACATCCTTGTTGTATCAAATTTCCAAACTTGAGATCCTTCACAGTAACTGTGCCATCTGGGACAATTATTTCAGATACCCTACTTTTCTGCTTTTTTAACATTGACTCCTGAAACGTTAATAAACAAACCAAGTTAACAAATATAATATTAAACACTCCCTGTCACAAATCGTAAATTTAAACTTGTGAAAATTCAACTCACTCTTATCTCCCAGCATAAATTGTCGAATTCACTTTCTTGTGTTAACATTCCCCCCGTTCCCGCAGCCAGAGAGACGCCAACCAACGCAAAAAATGGTCTCGAATCTCCATACATTAGCCGCTGCGCCGTTTGCTTGGCAATCTGCTCATTGGTGGTAACTCGACTTAAGATATTATTCACAAATATCTTCCTCACTTCTTGGCCCACCCACTGAAGAGTTGAAGCCGGAGAATTTGGTCGAATAGCAGTTCCATTTCCTCGTGCAACTGACGAGGTCAGTTCAGGCATAGACAGTGATGGTGAAGGAACATTTCTCTTCGCACTTCCTCCACTGATCGGTTTTCCTCTCGGATTTAGCTCAATCTTTAAAAACCTCCAATCTGTCTGACCGTTGTTGTAACACCGTTGATATCCGAAAAGTTGGTACTCCTTAAGTAGGGCTCGACCCTGACAGATGAGCCTCCTAAGAAAGGACATTTCCTTCCGCGTTCGTCTCCCTGGTTGTTTTGCAGCTGAAAGTAATTTTAGCATGTCGCTACCCCCACTTCACATTCTTGTTGGAGTCGATCTGGGTCAGAGGGACACGTAATCACTGGTTAGTTTTCCCAATTAGTCAGCAGGATAGCCTAAATAACACAATCAACAATAACATTAGCTTAAACTTGAACCTTCATAGTTATAGTTAGTGTCAGTATATAGTTATTTCGTGCTGAAGAAAACGTGACGCCAATGCAAATAAACAAGAAAATCTAGATACAAAAACTGACAACCTAAGTAGGATGGCGTAATTGGATTTTAACGATGTTTCATACTAAAATGAGACCACAAAAAAGAAACCACAACTGCGATTACATGCGATATCAAGGTTAGATGTATACAAAGTCATGAACTCGTTCCACTTTTTCATGGAAGTACAACAATTTTAAAGATATCACTCGAGTCTCGATTAGAAAAACTTGAAAACACTGAAAGTGCATTATAAGATAAAAGACGAGTCCCGCTGTCGACCTAACGTAGCTTCAAATTAAACAAAGGTAAATAAATTCTTTGTCGGCTTACCTATTTTTTTAGACCTCCCACGAAGAAATTTTCACTTTGAGTTTGAGAATAAACTTTAAAATGACATTCGAGAATGAAAGAGAACGAAGAATGAAGTAAAGGTGACCTTCGCAGCTGATAATTTAGAGGATACCTCCCAGAGCGAAAGGAAAAAAGCATATGCACACAGTTTATTTACCAACAAATGGGGAATCTTGCAACGCATAAAAAAGCCATCCGCATCCATATGAAATGCATTTCTATCATTTCACATCTATGCAATTCAATATCCAATCCAAACTCATGCTAAATATTCTTTTTATTACAGTTTTGTCAATCTTTATTTCAAAACGTCAAGTCGGTGGTCACAAAAAACTTTACAAATAAATTAAACATTTAATTACCAGGATTGAAACATTTTGTAGTAATTACTTAAATAGAACATAATATTGATTATATCATGAATGACGATCTCAAATGACTAGACAGTTGTTTGTAACAAATGCATTATTAAGCTACATGCAAACTTATAAATGCACTCATCAAGTCAATATCAGGGATAAAGTTAACCTAACTGTAACACAAATTACAACAAATCATGCTTAACTTTACGATCATGCAAACTGGCTTTTCTAAGCAAGTATAATAATTAATGTCATTTTAATAAAATGATCCCAAATCACCAGTATATATATAAATTAGCCCTAACAAATTTAAATCCACACGTTTTAACGAAACCAACCAGAACCGAGATCTTCAATATTTTACAGATGACGTATTCCATTTACATAATGTTTCAAGTTTGTCTTTGTTTCCTCATAATTACAGATTGAAAGGACAAGGAGACATTCATTTTGTATACTTAATCATAGTTTTATGCATAGTTGAATTGTAGATACTGTGAGTTTTTTATAAGTGTCATCATGTTATGTGACGTAAATTTGAATTAACAAAATTGATTAGATTCTTAGCTTCTTCTTATGAAAACTGCAAGTTGAATTCAACCTGGGTACTTTTTTAATGCACCTGTGTTACTTATCTTATCACTACATGCTAATCCAGCAAACCATCACAGGAATGGAAAACTTCATTCTCATTTTTACTTACTTACAAATACGTGGTCTAACGGCGCCCTGGCTGGCGCATTTGCTTTCTTTGTTAATCCTCCTAATCTTATAAACTATTACCTGAAATTGTTCAGTTATTGTATAGAAAAGTTGTTACCTGACTGAAGTAGTAACATAATAATGCGTAGCTAAATTGAAGCAAGTTAAAATAGAGTAAACTGACCAAGGGTAGGAAAAATATTAAACAAGGGATCTACTTAAATGGTTCACAAATACTTTTGAATAATTATAACAGCAATTGTACATGTACTTGGTTAGTGACATGACATGCTTGAGTATGAGTACAGATTACGGTTCTGAATAAATAATTTAAAAGTAATAATTAATTATCATGGCACTAACTGTGCGTGTACAATATTTATGGTAAGCGTTCATTATTTAACGGGAAACTCCGGCCAGTAGTTTATGTGGTAGCGGTGGGTAGAACCTTCAAATAATCTATCCAACCAGTTTGGAAGATTGTCCAGCAAATGGCTTGTGAATAAAACGCCGACATTGTCTTGTGTTTGACCATTTGGCTGAAATTATAATGTTAACATTAATTAACGACAGAAAAAAGTGGTTTGATTGGGTTCAAAGCGAAGGGAAACTTACATTAGCACGATCTCCTCCTCTTTCAACATCAGAGCATTCATCACTACTATTTTCAGAGTCGAATCCTAAAAATCCACCGTTTCTATATCCAGAGCCAGCTCTTCTCTGTATTGCGAGTAAAACACTTGCTTATCAACACCGCAATAGTAAAACCGATCGAGTGATTCCTAGATTATTAGCCTTGTCAAACATTGACTTACCCGTGGAGCACCAGCGGTTGGAAGAGTTGCATGGAATACACAAAAGTATTTTCTATGTCCATTAAGGGACAGAACTGTTCCCACACAATTCCTTGGATTAATGTTTAAATTCCTTGGCTCAGCGAGACTAAGCAACAATAGCTGTTTGTACCAACTCAATCCACCACCTCGATCAACATGCATGTATCCAAATTGCAGCGATTTATTCCTGTAAATTAACACGTATTCACTCAGTTGAAGACTTTTTGAAACGGCAAAATATTAAAGTTGATGCAAACTAGAATCATACTTTCTATACGGCCAAACACATCTTTGAAACTTTGGCAAGAGTTCCGATTTCGTTTCGGAATCCAATAGCAAGACAACCGTTCGACATCCCGGCTTAATTAAGCGGACCAGGCCATTATAAGTTTCACCTCGCATTTCATGAATTCTACACTCGGGATTATGAGTAATGGATGACACTGCGGAATTTGGCCGAGTAGTATTTTGAGTGGTTGGGCGAGTGGCTGCTGGACGCTGTGCCCTTTGAGCGTCTGCATTGGCTTTGGCAAGAATACTTTCCTCCTCTAGTCTCCTGAACATGGAACATAGGTAGACAGAATTTAGATCTTGATAATTCTATTATAAATAAAATAATGAATATTTCAATAAACGCATACACCAAATATGCCATGATGAATCCACCAGCAACAATGAATAAGACGGTGGCTACAAGGGATGTCGCTTGAATAACCATTTCTCGAGTGATTTGTCCCCTCAAAAAGTCCATTGTTAAAGAGATCTTGCGAAGAACTTTTGAAAAAATGCTTCGAGCGTGCTCATCCGTCAGCTCCTTTATTTCCACGTGATAAGCTAATGGGCTTCTATCAGTCATTAAGCGATAGAGGACATTGTCAAGACGTTGAATTGAAGAGTTTGAACCATCCCAGCCGCCTTCCATCCATTCGTAAGATAGCCGTTTCTTATCTTGTCGCCAAATTATCAAAAGATTGGAATCCTTGATGTTTCCTGTTTGAAAAATACCAGTGAGAAATATTGTTTCATATTGCAAAATCAAACTATTTTATCAGCGAGTTTTAACGATTCTAACCTGAGGATAGAGCAGAAATGAAATCTCGCTGCTTGTCTTCATACACATAAGCGAATTTAACTCGTGATGGTAAACTGGGTCGAGTTGCGTACTGTCTTAATTGTTCAACTTTCTCTTCATCATGCAATCTGGTGGTGTCACGGGTTAAGAAAACAACACAAAGCCGGCGCCTATAAACTGACGATTCCGTTGGACAAATTGTGTCCATGATAGACTACAAAAAAAGCAAACAATTTTATCTTATTATCCCATTGCACACACATCAGTTCTGTTGAAACTAATCGCAAGCAAAAAGTATGTACCTGAGATGATAGTCTTGGAAGATTCAAAAACTTGTTATTTTCGACAAGATCTTTCATAAGTTTATGCGGAATATCTGCCATACTGAGAGATGCTACAGGTTTTGAATATTCCTTGAAGACGAGAATACTGTCTAATCCTTTTGGAACTCCAAAACGACGAACCAATTCAGGAGATTCGTCAGTTCTAATAATGCTGTGAAGCAAACAATACATCACTAATTCCAGATCCAATGATAAGGTGTTGGAGGTGAACCAGAATTAGGACAACTTTGATTACTAACCCAAATGCCGCTCTCTCTCGATACTGGAAAGCCAGTAACAAGTAGCGTAATCTGATGAGAGGAGTTGAGCCAAATATAATCACTCGGATTCTATTATCCCACCACGAATTAAGGAATATGTCTACATTTGATTGGTCCAGATGAGTAATTAAATCATATGGTAGTTTTGAACGAATAAAACCTATCAACCAAGAATAATTATTAACACCTGCACCAAAGACCACCGAAATCATTATGTACAGTTGCTTACCTATAACTTTACTGGCACTTATAACAGTTTCTCGATAGTGGTAAGGATGAGAATCGATAACCAAAACTACTGCTGGCACAGCAGATATCCCCATTCTTCTAGCAACCACTCTTTCACGCTCAGCGTGAACGCAGGCTACATCCATCTGCAATTCGTCATAAACATAATACATATTAGTTCAATTTGTCATTTAAAAAATGAACACTCTGTCATCTTTAAAATCAAACTCACTCCAACATTTGATAACTCTTCAGAAATACTGCGCCATGTGGGTGCAGCTCGCGCACATCCAGTACACCAATCTCCGTAAAACAACAGCAGTTGAGGAACAATGTTGGACCGTGGCAGTACATTTTGGTCAAAAGTTCTGGAAAAAATAACATTCATGGATTCCAATATCTTGATAAAATAATGATAACAATTCCATAATTTTCTAGACATTCTACTCACTTGGAAGTGATACTTTGTTTGTGCAAATACGAAATTCCATCGGCAAATGGGAAATGAAAGGAGCCTCCCGTCGTAAATGTCAGTATCTCATCGATTGGGTCAAACTTGTGGAAATTATTGTAATCCGTTCTAGGGTTGAGGTTGGGAGAGTCTTCTGTGATCCCATGTTGGTCATACAATCTCCTCCTTTCTGGATCTGACAGTAGCTATTTAAACAGAACCAACCCCAGAATTAAAATTGTTGCTAACATAATTTAAACTCCAAACTAAACTAACCCCCCATTTGTTTTTACCTCATACGCCGACTTGATGAGAACAAACTTATCTTCCGCCTCCACCTCCTTGTTTTTATCAGGATGCCATAGGACGACGAGCTGTTTGTACGCCTTCCTTATCTCCTGCGGACTGGCTGACCTTTTGACACCAAGAACATCATACGGATTATAGGATCCTGAAGCCGTTGTGACCCCATACGCCGAGCTCACCAACACAGATACCAAGATAATGGTAAGCGTTATCAAAAGCACTGTTTTCCGACTCAATGTCGTTCTCTTGCTCATCTTCATTTCAACCCGACGGCGAGGTTCAATGTTGGAACAGAGCGGAACTCCTGGGAGGACGACTTTGGAGGAGTTTCACTTCCACTGGATTAGGCATGACAAAATCGAAGTGTAAAGTGGTCACGTATCACGCTCACACATTTTCCTTGATTATCAACAATTACTTATCCCAACTCAAAATTACAATAGAAATATAATCAGCTCAAGTTGAAAAGTAGGTCTCGATTTTTTGTGATATCTCATTTCGCCTGGAAGAAACACAAAAAGTATGAGTAAGTTGTTATGTATACACATTCAATATCCTGAATAAAGCATGTTTTGGGTAAGGACAGATGTGTATATACTACACGCATCGAATAATGCATGCATTATTATACTTTTTTGTGTGTAGTCTCCCAAAAAGTAGAAAATTCTAAAGGGATAAAAATGTACTTTAAAGAGTCCGATCTCGAATTGTTGGGCTCGGTATTGGTTTGTATGCCATGAATATGATGCATATAACTTTGCAGACCAAAAATCTACAGTTCTTTTCGTTTGGAGCTATAATAGCCGTACTTCTTGGAAAGTATGTACTTTTGGAAATGGATTATAATAGGCAATAGGGAAGCCCAAGTAAGAAAACTTCTTGAACAGATTTGTTCAAGAAGTAAGTTCAAGAAGTACCACAGTAAGTATGGATGTTGAGTGTACGCATATTATCTAGGTATTTTATGGAATACTATGGACTAGAAAGGTACGTCGGTGAGAGAAGTCGGAGGAAACGAGTAGTGGCGAAATGCTCTTTTCTAATATTATAGTACTGCAGAGTTTATAGATTGCATTGCAGTGGTTGTGGTTGGTGGTATGGTATTTTTCATATTTAATTCTAAGCTCTGCTCTGACATGTGCCTAAGATTCTTATAGCAATGGAAATAAATCATAACGTGACTCATGAAGTTTATACCAACCTTTGTTCCTTTGAAATAATTGGGGAAGGGGGATTATTATGGTTATCGTAATGAGAACTCAATTTTGTTCTTTAACTAGTATCGATTGTGTAACTCCAAATAGAAAAGTAACGGTTGTAAATTCATAATTGTATGACGATGCCCCGTTATCCAATCCAAATGCGATTTCTATGCAATTCCAAGCACAATTATTACTACAGTACATGTTCTAAGGGGATGATTTAGCTGAGAAGACTGTCTGGTCTAGTCGTAAATTACATATTGGCAAGATAAGCTCACCCGTCATCATACTCATCAGATGAGTCCTCATAGTTAACTTGCAGTCATTGATTAGTAGCTAAAGCTTGAAACGATTGGTTTGCTCCCGATGTTGGATGTAGCTCGACAAAGTACTCGAGGCTGCCACATTTAATTGATGTTAACATATTTACATACATAGAGAAGCCCTGGTTTGACTGGCCATGTTAATATAAATGCATTTTATTTTAAGCAAAAGCAGTTACAACAACATCCGTTATAGCTGTTTTGTAGCAAATTAAATCAGCTTCAAAACTTGGCATTGACAACAAAAAT
>JAQGAP010004112.1:0-11021 GCA_034697805.1 Orchesella bifasciata
TAGGCAAAATATTCTGGAAATCGAACTTAGTCTACTTGCAAACAAGCTCAACTACAGACATGCAATTCTTTCAATTGCTCAAAAAGTTTATATAGAAAGAACAATTGGTTGTGGTTTTCGGAAACTGTCTTTTCTACAGCTAGGCTATTCGCAAGGAAACTTGAACCTTGTAATTCCTGTTGTTATATTCTCTGATTAAATACGTTGAATATCTTTCAAGACAGTACGACTTCAATTTTCATGTATACAAATAAATTTTTTTGGTTGAGACAAAGAATAAAACCACTTACAACGTCGCCGCTTTGCAAGATAGGTAACAAACTACTTAATTAAATAGGTAACTACGTATAATTATTTCGAACTGCATCACATTACGCAATAAGGAACACTCAACCATTTATTTAAATTCCATATATTCAGTGTTACAGTAAGTCAAATATTCAATTAAAGACTTTCAGCAATTTATTCAATAGTTTTTTGATAACATAACTCCATGCGTATGTAGAATACACCCGGATTGAATTAAATAGCCAATAGCAGAAACACGTCTTCTTTGGGGTAAACTAACAATCCAGTGAGAGACCACTGTATGAAACATTATCTGCATTACTATTGATTTTAGTCTTACACCCTATAATACGTATAATATGTTGGTTGCATTGAAAAGACAGTCTAAACCGGACAGGATGTGACCAGGATCGATTGATCGATCACACAAAAGCTTTAAAGTAATGTCTGCTATGTTAAACAAAAAACGACTATACTTGACTTATAATTGTACAATTTAAACCAATGCTATAAAAATATTCCAACTACATATGTCATTACGATTAAGTGTTATCAAGATACCGGAAGTGTTTCATGGTGACACAAAACACTGCATAGCTTTTAAAAACGGCTGAATTCGAACGAAGAATTTTTCGAGTTCCAAAATTTATATCGTAAAAACTACATTTTAGATATCAAGTTGACTAAAATTTCTTTGAGCAAAACTTGAATGCATTTGTGAGTTTACATGCGGTTCCTGATCGTTTCATTGAATTTTTAGGTCGACTACGTCAGCGATTCAGCCGTCCCCTTTTACCAGGGCTTAACAAAAATAGTTTAAATCAGAAGGTTTGGTGCTTATGTTTTCGTGTGACCATGTTTTATTGAACGTTATTTAACTTATGGAATGATGCATCGCAATTATACTTCGACAACTGCAAAACTACAGTTTTTTACTTTAAAAAGACGGTATAACAAATAAAGGATAGAAAAGTCCAAGTGAAGCTGTAAAAGAATTCAAAAAATTCAAGACTTCGTACTTTACAAAATTTTCAAAGCCAACCTGTTAATAGTAAACCATTTCAAATATTGAACCTGCCACGCTCTATATGTAACTGGACACACACAGTTCTTTATCAATGAAAATGGAGCCAGT
The DNA here is from genome assembly GCA_034697805.1 of Orchesella bifasciata. Taxonomy (NCBI): domain Eukaryota; kingdom Metazoa; phylum Arthropoda; class Collembola; order Entomobryomorpha; family Orchesellidae; genus Orchesella; species Orchesella bifasciata. Next base: position 1,424 of record JAQGAP010004112.1, read on the forward strand.
GATATTCCTCGGTGTTTTAGGGTTTATTTTTCAGTTTGTCAAAGACACCTCACAATATAATACAATTAATTTTGGAAAAAAGCTGCAGATGTTTGAGGACTGCCTTGTTCACCTAGTTGCGCCTAATATTGAGGTACATTAAATAAAAATATTTGTGAAGTTTAAAGACATTTTTATCTAAAAACTTTGTTCCGTTGCAGGGAAATAAAAATTCGTTTATTGTCGAGCCGTTGAAGTTTCCAGTTGTCCTGTCACGTCACTTTTACGAACCACGTTCAAGGTCGTCAGTGGATGCAAATTGTCAAAATAAATTTTACGATTTGAAAAAAGGCAGTGGATTTTTGTTTCCTGCGCTGCCACCACAAAAATTAAATTGTTTTGTGCAGGTATTCCTACATGAATCTTGTTTTGATAAGGATTCAAACTACAGAAAGTCACTGCGTAAGCTTGACCGCACATTTTTTGATGTACTGCTTGATCGTAGAATTACCTACACGATGGAAATTAGAAAGTGCTGCACATTTTTTATTCACGTAGAAATAAAGCAGTTTGGTAATAAGAATTTTGAAATTGAACCACGAAGTAGACCTCATTATATTGACGACATGATTAATCGGACAAGGGGGGATTTTCAATACATTTTGGACCATACAACCAAAATATTTTTCCTATCGGAGTACTCTAAAGAACAAAACTGGTACGATATTGGTGACAGAGCAGTTGAGACTTGTCCAGATTTACTTAGCTGGCTTCAAATAGTTCGTCACCATTGTGGTAATTACTTTCAGGGAAACGCCCGCAAACTCGCCATATGTGAAAGATCAATTTTTGGACTACCATCACTTCAAGATAATCTAGTTCCGTACAATGATTTACTAAAAAGTTGGAAATTGGTCGAAAATAAACGTTTATTGTGTGCCAACACGCTTATAAGGTATCTCGGGAGAGAAATAGATGATATGCCAGTTACGAATGCCTATCTTCGCCATTGGAATAAAATGACCACCAGTGATGTCGAGCCCTTGTTGTTAATAATACTTTTCCCAAATGCTTCGGTAATGGATGCTACACATGGAGTAGTACTCAGTTTTCCCGGCCCTGTTTTTTCCTCTCGGTCTTCCATTAATCCTACACTATTATCTACTCGATGCGATAAAGTTGAGTTTATAACATGCGTGCCGATATCAAAACCTGCATACTTATCTCTCGCAGGTTATGCAAGCGCGTTTGATCTAAACACATGGTTGATGATAGCAGTAAGCCTATTTTTAAGTATGTTATTGTGGCACTATAGTGTATCAAAAAATAAGAAAAGAGTTACCATCGTCACAACCTTCTTCTTTTACAACATTTTGGTAGGACAGGGAGCGTCTGAGATACATTGCACCCGATTACTCACGGGATGCTGGGTTCTAGCTGGGTTGTTTTTGATGAACAACTATCAGGGTAACAACATTGACCAATTGACCACTCCTTTAACACCTAAAACTATCGAGACATTTGAAGAAGTCTTTAGCAACAATTTAACAGTTTATAGTATGCCTATTGCGCATAAACTACTCCAAATTATCATGGATTCTGGACGACAACGTGAATTTAATTTAAAAGGCGTTTGGACTGCTTCATTAGTCACAATTTCGTATATGTATTTGCGAACGCAAATCACCAAGAATTTAAGTGATGGCGAATTAGAACTTAAGCGATTTGTAAAATTTCCTGACAGTTGGAATGAGGCAAAATCTATGATGGAATTGGACTACTATATTTCAAAAATATCCGAATGCGGACAGGATGTGTTTGTTGATACTTTAGATCAAGTCAGTAAAATACGTTTTGGAGTTATCAACCGCAAAACTAACAAAGCACCTATTGCGACCAGCAAGAAATCTTTTGGAATTTACTACCAATTTTGGAATTTTAACTTATTTAAAATACCAATTGAAACACTGAACAGACGTTTTTTGTCTTTGATTCAATCTGGAATATTCCACTTGTGGAAAGAATGGAAGTTTAGAATTGACACTTGGAATGATACGTTGCAAGCAGCAAAGGTTGAGCTCCCACCTTCAGCCTCAGCGAAAGCCTTGTCTACAGATGGCAATATTGTGGTTGTGTTATATCTACACCTAGCTCTTCTTTTTGTTTCTATTCTGCTATTATTGTATGAATGCAGGAAATGTATACTTAAGGCAATTGTTAAGTTACCGCTATACTCCGTTAAGCTTATGAAAGAATGCTGGAAATGTGGTTTGGGTTTAAAGCTGTACTTATCAAACCGAGTGGAGAATCATCAGGTTTCAAATACGGAATATTACCAGTGAAGACGACCTACGAAAATAGTGATTTGTGGTGATGGAAATCCTTAGAGTAAATATTAGATGATTTACTAAACTAAAGTTTTCTGCTATTTGTTCAATTTACTAATTTGTTGTATTTCTATTATAAACATGAATATGTTCCGAATATTTTTATATACCATGATGCTCTACTTAATACTTATTTGATTGAAAAAAAGGTAGCCTAAAAAAGTTACCCTCTGAGCTACCTCCATTGTTTTAGCTTGGATTCTTCTCGTGATAATCAAATTGGACAGGGCAAAGATTACTCTTCCAAGGGGCTTTGTACTATATATATTCAAGGTTCTTTTAAATTTACAGCATCCGGCAACAAAGACCACGTTTTGGAGAATTCCTTTTACTTTTAGTCGGTCGAAATTATACCTACTGCTGATAACTTTGCAAGATAGTGGACCAGTTAATTTCTTTGGATTTGACATTCGAGCACCTATTGTAAAATGCTGTGTTAGTCAGGTGGCGCCTTTATTCATTAAAAATGTTCGGCCAGCTCTTCAAGACCTGGTTAGGCTGGAACAATGTTCGCATTATTCTCTTCATCGCTCAGATGGCGTTGGAGAGGATTGACGTGTAGAAAATTCGGATATCGAGGGATAGCGTAGCTCGGCTATGTTTCATGAAACGGTCGAATATGTTTCAACAAATAATTCAAAGTAATTAACTCTGAAATACAGAAGCCGTTCTCCAATAAGCAGTACTGTGAGTAAATTTACAAAAATACACCGTGTGATATTCCAAAGAACCGGGGTGATTTCAAAGCAATTGAAGAGGAGGAGCGATTCCTTTCTCAAACATTTCAGCTGATTAGTGCACTAGGCTACGTGGCCAACAATGTTACCAGAACAGCTTTTAGAAAGAAAAAACGACTTTTCAGACTATATTTTTATCCGCGGTGTCCTACCCAATTCTGCTTGGAAATCTAAAATGGATTGTCAAAAAGCTTGAAAAGTTGCCTTTGCAGCTACTTGACTCCGTTGCACTAAATTGCAACTTTTAAATATTAATATAACTACCCTCTTTTGGCAAAGGCACAATGTGCTGCCCTAAACCGTAATGTATAACAACAACGAATGTCAGAGAGCTTACCATTGGGACTACCCTGTTGTCGCATTTTTAATTTCAAGACGTAATAGTGAAAAAAACTGCTCCTCACTAGAGCACATAATATATACTCTTCAATACCTAAAAGGGTGGCTGGTTAAAGAGGATTGGATTTTCTTTCCGGATTTGCATCATTAATTCGTTTTTGAATTCGTTAAATTATACAGCATATTTGGTTAATATTTGGAATTCTGAGTTTATTTCCCATCCATTCATATTATTAAAACTTTTGTACCTTAAAAATTGGGAGTTTTAAACTGGCGGACTCCAAACTCCTTAATGAAAAATGTATACTTCAAAATCCATCCTGAATAATATTATATTCCCTGTAGTGTATGTACAAGTCAAAGCAGGTTGAGTTAAAACAGAGCTACCTGCATCTGTGTTCCAGTGGTCTAATAGGCAAGGCATTAGCCGCGATAGCTAAAGATACGGGATCATTCCCCGTCTGGTTCATTATACTTTTGCATGAAGCTCTCACTCATAAAAACCTCTCCTTCACAACTCCCCTATAAATATATAACATTCCCTATTTCTTAAACCTAAGTTTAAACTTGATTACTGATTTCATGACTTCGGCAGTCGTTGGTCACAACGCAGGTTTGCAAAGTATACCACTTAACTACAAAAAAAGAGCTGCGCTGTAGAGGAAAATCTACCCTAATTTCGCTCGACATAACCAATGGGCAGACAATAAAATAAAATGTGGCAGCATCGCATAACTTATATATCAATTCATTTGTCAAAAAAGTTTGCAAAACACAATGTATCAAATTTCATGCGGCCCTACAAGTCAACGACCAGTCAATGAACATGGCAACTAGAAATTGCATAAATACGTTGAACCAAAAATCCTTGGTAACTTACCAACTGCGGCTTTCAGCTAAAAAAGTCAAAACAGCTTAAAGAATACTATAATTCATAAGTCGGAAGCTATACAACGTCAGAAAGGGATACAATCAAAAAGTTTATCTAAGAAGCTGGAACTGGTTTTTTAACTAATTGTTTTTGATAAAGGTGAACAATTAATTACAATATACAATATTCTGCGATATACCGAAACTACAGTTAAAATTTTGTTTTACATTTTGATTGAAATTATTTTGCAACTTGTATTATACCCTATATTTTCAAGCAAGACTGTAACCATGAAGGTGGAATCGTTTGTACTTCTGCTCATAGTGCACTTGCAAACCATTAAAATCTGCATTGGAATGTGTAAGTCAATGCAATTTGTTTTGTAATGGCGAATTCCTTGCGCATTGTATAATTGTAATTTACCATGATGCCATTTTTGTTCCAGTTCCTCGGTGTAACCAATACAGTGGATTAGGATTTCAGAGCAAAAACTGTGAACTTTGCACAGGAACATCCCGTTGTGTTTATGACATTCAGGATGGAATTGGGACCTGCATTCCATTGACACAAGTTGTGGAGTTGAGGTCGAGTTCAGTCAAGCGTCTCCCGTATGCAAAAGATTATTCAAGAGCATATCGCACGGCCATGGAATTCATAAAGTCATCTGAATTACCTATTTACTGGCATCAAGGACAATGTCCCCAAGGTAATAAATTACTAAAACTTTAAAAAAATCTTAGTTATATGCTTCTTCCAAGAGTCCTCTCATTTCATGGATTGCGAGACTGGTGTAAATAAAGGCGAATGGTAACGTCTTCAATTGCAGTATATTCATGGCTTGCTTGCCATATACAAGTTTAGATGACACGTAAAATATAAGTGTAAATTGGACTTTTAGAGTGAGGCGCTTTCTCTAATACTGGAATATAAACTATATGGGCAAAACCAATATATACTGAGAGAACGAAAGGTTCTAGCAGGGTTGTTTCTGACAAACAACTACCAGGGTAACAACATTGACAGATTGACCATGCCTTTAACTCCTAAAACTATTGAGACATTTGAAGAAGTTTTTAGCAACAATTTAACAGTTTATAGTATGCCAATTGAGTATAAACTACTCCAAATTGTCATGGATTCTGGACGACAACGTGAATTTAATTTAAAAGGCGTTTGGACTGCTTCACTGGTCACAATTTCGAACATGTATTTGCGAACGCAAATAACAAAGAATTTAAACGAGGGCGAATTGGAACTTGAGCGATTTGTAAAAGTACCTCACAGTTGGAATGAAGCAAAATCCATGATAAAATTTGACTACTATATTTCAAAAGTAGCCGGATGTGGACAGGATGTGTTTGTTGACACCTTAGATCGAGTCAGCAAAATGCGTTTTGGGCTTATCAAGCGCCAAATTAATAGAGCAGCTATTGCGACCAGCAAGACATCTTATGGCACCCTGTATAGTATTTGGTATATTAATCTTCTTAAAATACCAATTGAAACATTGGAAAGACGTTTTTGTCTTTGATTCAATCTGGAATATTCCACTGGAAAGAATGGAAGTTTTGAATTGAAACTTGGAATGATACTTTGCAAGCTGCAAAAGATAAAATTCCACCTTCAGCAAAAGCCTTATCCACAGATGGCAATATTGTGGTTGTGTTATATCTACACCTAGATATAGCACCTAGATGTTATATCTACATCTAGCTCTTCTTTTAGTTTCTATTTTGCTATTATTATTTGAATGCAGAAAATGTCTACTTGAGGCAATTGTTCAATTACTGCTATCCACCGTTAAGCTGATAAAAGAATGCTGGAAATGCCGTCTCAGTTTAAAGCTTCATTCATCGCACCGACTGGAGAATCATCAGGTTTTAAATACTGGAATATCACTAGTGAAGACGAACTGCCAAACGAATGATTCGCAATGATGAAAATTCTTAGCTTAAATATTAGTTGATGTGTATAAATTAAAGTTTTTCTGCTATTTGTTAAACTTATTAAATTGTTGTACTAGTATCATAAACATGAATATGTGCCCTCTTATTCTGATAATTTTCATGCGTACTATGATGCCCTACTTAAAGTTATACGCTGGGTGACATTCCAAAGTACCGGGGTGACTGAAACATTTCAGCTGCCTAATGCAAGATTCGACTTTTCAGAATATTTTTTAACCTACGGTGTCCTGTCCAACTCTGTTTGAGAAATCTAAATTGGTTTTTGAATAGCTGAAGAAGTTTTCTTTGCTGCAGCATGACTGTTTTTGCATTAAATAGCTTACGAATGTCAGTAAGCTTACCATTGTGACGTTTCATTGTGCTCCGTAGTCGCATTGTACATTTCAAGACATAATAGTAGAAAAATTGCTCATCACAAGAGCACATAATATACATTCTCTTTACCTAAAAGTGCGGCTGATTAAAAATGATTTGGTTTTCCTTTGGTTTTGCCATCATCAATTCGTTTTTAAATTGGTTAAATTCAGAGAGCTAAAGAGAGTGGCTATCGGAATTTGATTTTGTGATTTTTCAAAATAAAATAGAGAACCGTAAGGCGGGTTTGCAATGTAAACTTTTAGTAGTTAACGAAACAAGGTTATCTATTAGTGCTTTGCTTATGGACGGGACAGAATCACAGTCCTTTCCCCATCTCTTACACATACTCAGCCGTTCTATTTGATATAATTTCTTTGGTTAAATTAGACGGCACAATAATTTGGTTAATTCTTGGAATTCTGCATCCATTTCCCGTGCATTAAAATAAGTAAACTAATACAATCAAAAATTAGGAGTTTTAATTAGGACTCGAAACTTGCTCAAGGAAAAATGTATCATTCGCATTCCGTCGATCTTTATTTCTTAAGCCTAAAACTTGATTACCGATTTCATGACTTTGGCAGTCGTTAGTCACAAGGCAGGTTTGCAAAGTAGGCTTAACTACAAAAATGAGCTGCTCTGTAGAGGAAACCCTACCTTAATTTCGCTCGACTTGACCAACGGCAGACAATAAATAAAGCAGCAAATAAAATGTGACAGCGTCGCATGACATATATTTCTATTCATTTGTCAAGAAAGTTTCCAAAACGCCAATGTATCAAATTTCATGCGGCTCTACACGTCAACGACCAGTCAATGAATATAGCAATGAACTAGAAATTGCATAAATACGTTGAACCAAAAATTCTTGGCAACTTGCCAACTGCGGCTTTCAGCTGTAAAAGTCAAAACAGCTGAAAGAATACTATAATTCATAAGGCAGAATCTATTCAACTGTAGAAAGGGATAGAATGAAAAAGTTTATCTAAGCTGGAATTGCTTTTTGAACTGTTTGTTTTTGATAAAGTTGAACAATTAAATATCATATAAAATCTTCAGCCCATAAACGAAACTGCAGTTTAAATTTTTTTTTTACATTTTGAATGAAATCGTTTTGCAATTTGTATTCTACTCTATATTTTTCAACCAGACTGAAACCATGAAGGTGGAATCATTTGTAGTTCTGTTCATATTGCACCTGCAAACCATTAAAATTTGTGTTGGAATATGTAAGTCAATGCAATTTGTTTTTTTAATGGCGAATTCCTTGCTCATACCTGAGCCGTAAGTATAATAGTAATTTATCATGATGCCATTTTTGTTTTTGTTGCAGTTCCCCGGTGTAGCCAGTACTCTGGATTTGCATTTCAATCCAGAAATTGTGAACTTTGTACAGGAACATCCCGTTGTGTTTATTACATTCAGGATGGAATTGGGAACTGCATTCCATTGACACAAGTTTTAGAGTTGGGGTCGAGTTCAACCAAGCGTCTCCCGTATGGAAAAGATTATTCCAGAACATATCGCACGGCCATGAACTTCATACAGTCATCCTCATTACCTATTTACTGGCATCAAGGACAATGCCGCCAAGGTAAAAAAAACTTTGTTTTTAACTTCAACTGTTCCGAGAATAGTTCGATAGAATGGAGTGAGAGACAATAATACGATTTCCTTGGCTTGCTTACTTTATAAATACAATTTAGTCCATCTGACAGTCATATACAAATTATTGCTTTAGGAATTATTTTCCCCTTCTTTCAATTGAATTATGCAAACTATGTATTAAGTTCCAGACAGTACTAACCCCAAATATTTAATTAGAAGTACGTAAGAACAATTTTTTAAACGAATACGGGAATGATCAAATCCAATTCAATTCCTTTCATACTTGAATTTCATTCAAGCAATCCAAGTCATATGTGGCGAATGCTGCAAGGTAACATGGCCATCCGCATGGTGAAAAACAATGAGTATTTTGCAGAACACTATTTTGTTTAACTACGTACATACAGAGATACTACGTAGATAAACGCATTTTATAAGATGTAGCACAATCTATAACATTTATTCATAATAACAACAAATTAAAGCAAAAAGAGGCATGTTGCTAATTTTGAGGTAGCAAACCAATAGTTAACGATTGTGGGATATCTACTGACTAAGCGGATTGCACCATTAGCAAGAATTAGCTGCTAATGTTGCTTAAATAAAGCATTGTTTAGCTCAAATATTGCCTAACTTATCAATTGTAACTTGAAAATCGGTAGAATCTAGTAGTCTTGTTATCTGTGAAATCAAGACATATAGAAAGACTTATTGATAAAAACCCAAAGGAATGTATTTGTAAAAACCAATATTCTTAAATCATGAATGACCGTGTATGATTGATGATAATATGGTCAAATCAATATATACTATACGATACAATTGATAAAAATCCAAGCATACCATCCAAATATGCTTGGAATCCTTTTGTAATTTTATTGTTTTTATATGGTTGGCATACGAATTTCCAGTCATTTTTTCATTTAATTTTGAATTGATTCGGATTAAAGTTCAGCCGTTTCAGTTAAATTCATTTCCCAACCCTTTTAAATTCAATTCCTTTCATAATGTATTGAATTGAACATTTTTTAATTTTATTGAATCAAAAAATGTCGTTGGCAAGGGGAAACCTTTAAGGTTTTGAAATGTTGGTCACAGATACCATTTATTTAAAGTGCACGAGTCCTCCACTGGTTTGCATATACGTAAAGTATTTGTTCTCTTAAAGTTTGTAGAGTATAATAATGTCCTACAATTAACTCAACTAAAAACTGCACATATTAAGCTAATTTAAACACACAGTTTTACACAGAATTAATTTTATTCGGCAAGTTTTTAAATGGCATACATTTAACGGACCCACTGTAAACTCGAAATACCACATATGGATAACCGAATTTTACCACATCTATA
>JAQGAP010004113.1:0-11019 GCA_034697805.1 Orchesella bifasciata
AAATGAGAAAGAGAAACATTCAAACAGAAAGATGCATAATATTCAACACATTATTTGCTTAAACATTATTTCTTAAAACTATGCATAGAGACTCCCTTACAACATAAGCAAATAACTAACACAAGTATGTAGACTTGACAATAAATTATCAAAAAGGTGGACGCTTTTTTAGCCGTTATGGTAGGATAGCGTGAGCACGATAAGTAGTGTCTTTGGCTAATCATGAAATGGATACATTTTTTCATGTCATCAGGTTTTTATTGTGAAGAGGTGGCAAAAATACAACATTTCTTGAGTTAATACACGAAGTTACAAATAATAATAAAAACAACGCATGGCAAATCAGCATGCATTCAATCATTTAACTAATCGTAAATTCAGTTACATAGTCATACCAACCATCAAAATTTTCTTTCTTCATTTGTGAACTTTTAGTAAACATTAGACTGATTAATTAATTTGTCTGTATTTCACCATTGGCGTCGGTTAGTAAGACGAGCTCTCAGGCTCTATTATAGCAAGTCTAAGAACTAAGGACGATTGAATAAGAACGAATTTTCATACGGTGCGTTGCCATTTAATGCATTCATTTGTCAGATGTATTCTTTTTGCCAGCTCGTGATTTGCCAAAACACGCATTACCATGTGTATTGAATTTTGGCTAATTAATTAAGTCCCACGAATAATGTCATGTCGTGCATCACCAAGCCAGGGAATTTTTAATGGATCGGTCACATGTATTAAAACGTTTCCGTTTATACTGGAAATCCTCTTAGCTGCTCTTTAATGTTGGGTTCTCAATTTGCCCCAAAAGTTTCACTTTTACAGGCAATGCTCCTACACTGACTGGTTCCGCATTTTCGTCCAAAATGAATAAAATGAGTACCGATGAAAAAGTATAATGTGGATTTGTAATACAGAAAAGCGAATGCAAAACTTATTGCGAAAAAGAATTAATGCATGAGAGTAGTTATTTTTGGCAGCCGTTTTAAAGGGACGTTTTCACTTTCAATAATAACCTTTCCTGTACGAAAACAAATTCATATTTTATGATGAAACTAACAAATAAGGTTGGTCTAACTCCACATTGCATTGCCTGATTATCGTGAATACTGATGATGGAAACAAATTCGTTAACCTATGTAATGCCGATTTTTATAATGAAAATATTCAAACATTACGAAGTGATTGCGAGATGTAAGGCGGACCATTTTACAACTACTGCTTAAAATGAAGACACACCATTTTTTTGTCTTTATCAACACAGAAAATATTCCATGTCACTATTTAATCAACTACATTTAGATAAACTACATAAAGAGACATAATAAATGAATAAACACAGAAAAGTCAATGTCGAATACATATAAAATCTGAACAAGCTTAGTCAATGGAAAATAAATAGAATTAAAAGTTTCAGTCATCCTTTCCCCTCGTCTCCTTCATTTTCTCACACAACTCGTCAAACAACTTGGAGAAGACCCAGACATCCATATTCTTCTCCATGAGGCTGAACACGAACCAATCTCCGTAGGTGAAGTTGTCCACGAGATACTTCAACTTTTCGGGCTCGCACACCGATTTCCTGATTCTGCACCTCATCACAACATATCTCAGCGTCTTGGAGGATACGACAGCGACCCGGTAAATCAGCCCAAGAATGGTGGCAGCTCCCAGGAACACGAACCAAAACCACATGACAAAGAACACCTTTTGCGCCATGTTGTTGATGGGCAGCACGCAGAGGGCTTCGTGATTGATGAGGTTTCCACCTGCACTGACTACTTCAATTCTGCACATGGTCATTTTCGGAAACATCCTGATGAACGGGTCCATAATCACGGGGTCGGAGGCTTCGGGATTTGTGAGGGAGGAGATGTAGCGCACAGCATTCCATCCGAATCCGAGAAACTTGCCTTCAAACATGTAATCGAGGAGCCACACCTGGAATCCGAAGTTGACAACGTTGACCACCTCGCACATGATGAACTTGTAGGCATACTTGGTGTGAAAGTTGAAGGAGGTCATATACTCAGCCACAAGAGTCACCCGCTTCTTCAGCGTGAGGTCATTGACAAGCGCAGTGGTCAGTTCGGAGAGGAGGAGGCGGAGACGCCCACCTTCAAAACTTCCCCAGAGGTTTTTGGGCATTCGAAACAGGATGAACTGGATGAGGATAACGAAGCCATACCAAAGATACTGGAGTTGGTACAGTTTCGTGGTGTGTGGGAGATCGGGGCCGATTCCGCGGTGGGGAACGTCTTTACCTAAAAACGGAAAACGAAAGCATTAAAAATCCACACAAAAAAATCTTTTGTATTGGAGGTGGCATGCAGACTTATCATGTTTCTTACCGATTCGACCATTGATCCACTCAGGCACAATGTAAGTTCCTTGGATGAAGCAGTAATGGTCCACAAACTGGGGAGGGACACTCGCCTTGTCGGGACCGAAACAGATCATGGTGGAATCCTTGACGATAAACGGAGGAGCGAAGATGAGAATGAAGAAGACGAAGCTCACGGTAACAGACCATCGGGTGTGAAGACGAAAGATCCAGTTGGCCGTGTCCAGTTTATTCCGATTCTTCAGGAGTCTCTTCTGCAAATCTTTGAATCGGTCGAAGAGGAAGCAACTCCCTGAGTACCAAATTAGACCCATGATCACTCGTTGGCTTTAATCTGAAACTTGAATATTTAAAAAATCAATCAATTAACCAATTTCCTGAATATTTGACGATTAAAAATGAAACTTTGAGTCTCAATTTACCTCAATCTGGATCAGGATACAAGTGAGGAAGCCACCAAACCAATCGTCCACTGCAAACACCAAGCAAAACAAAGAAACAATTGAATCTATCTGTCTTATCAACAATTGATAACTTCAATGTATCAAATAACTTTTGTCTTCGCAGAACAACAATCGACGAAATAAAATCGCACGTGAAATCACGTTCTACCAAGACCAACCAGCTCAAGTTACAAATGAACCATCGAGCAAAACTCGTGTGTATCTACAAAACATGCATACTTTTCTTCACCTTTCCCAAATTTTATCTTCTCAAAACGCGGGAATTTTGAACTGCTCTCAACAGCAGCTCTGAGCGAGCAGCAGGAGAAAGCATTTTTCTTTTGTTGGTTCATCAGGATTGGACGGAAACTAAAGCCATTGGGTTATCAATTTTGACAAGATAAGAGTGAAGTAGAAAGTTATCAATTTATTCGATCTTGCTTGAGTTTGGTGAAAGAAAGAGAGATTAAATACGATGAATTTGGAGCTTTTGAAAGGTAAGTACGTCAACAACGATATTTGAAATTGAGTTGTGTAATTGTGAATCGTTGATAACCATTGTTTAATTGTTTATTACAGAAACATTATGTCAGAATCATCCTGAGGTGAGAGATGTTATGTGCAAATTATAACAATTATCAAGATTGAAATGTTAACGAGATTGTTTCATATTTGGGTTTAGGTGCCGGATGGAACCCTCGACTCTGTGTCTACGGCGTCCACCCTCCAATTCAACAAACTGGGCACCCTACTCGCCGTGGGTTGCGTCGATGGTCGGGTCGTCATCTGGGACTTTATGACTCGTGGAATTGTCAAGGTCATTTCCGCCCACGCTCTCCCCGTCCAGTCGGTCAGCTGGTCTCGAAACGGGCACAAGATTCTCACCGCTTCTGCTGACAACATGATTAAAATCTTTGACGTGGTGTCCGGCGACTGCGAGTATCGATACCGGTTCTTCTCCGCCGTCCTCCGCGCTCAGTTCCATCCACGAAACCCGAAGCTGCTCCTAGTCACTCCGTTGGTGGACGCTGTGCTTCTCATGAACATCGAGGGGAATTCCCAGAAACAAGTTCCACTTGAGGACGGGAAGGACTTTATCGTCGCATCTTTTGACCGTCGGGGCCAGCACATCTACACCGGAAACTTGAAGGGTAAAATCAACGTCTACTCGGTTCCCGAGATGAATCTCGTGGCGAATTTCGTCATCACCCAGGCAGGACTCTCCTCGACAGGTGTGAAGAGCTTAGAATTTGCCCGAAGGGGTGACTCCTTCCTCATCTCCTCGGCGGACCGAATCATTCGCGTTTACAATTGTGAGGATGTGCTCTCAGCGGGAAAGAATGGGAATCCGGAACCTCTTCTCAAGATCCAGGATTTGATTAACAAGTCGACCTGGAAGAAATGCTGCTTTTCTGGGGATGGGGAGTACATTTGCGCTGGCTCTGAGAAACAACATCAGCTCTACATCTGGGAGAAGGGCGGCGGCAACTTGGCTATCATTCTGGGTGGAGTTGGCTCCAAGGTGAAACAGTTGACGGATCTCATTTGGCATCCGCTTCGCCCGGTGATTGCTAGCATTTCCAGGGGCGTGGTGAGCATCTGGGCGCAGAGACATGTGGAAAATTGGTCAGCTTTTCAACCCGCCTTCAAGGAACTGGACGAGAATGTGGAGTATGAGGAAAGAGAGTCCGAGTACGATCTGGAGGACGAGGATAAGGAGAAGTATGAGCGGAATAAGGTGGAGGAAGAAGAGGATGGTGAGGAACAAGTTGATGTCACCACTTGTGATCCGATTGGAGCCTATCTCAGCTCAGACGAAGAGGGAGAAGATAAGGATTTTCTGATGTTTATCCCGATCGCTCCTGATGTCATTCCGGATGTGGAGGAAAGTGCGCCAGTGAATGAGGAGCCGGTAGCAGGTTCTTCTCGACGAAAGGGGGCATCGGCGAGGACTTACCAGAAGTAAGTATGCCTTTTTTAATATCCTTATTTATATCAATATGCGGATTTACTAACAACTAATAATTGTCCTCCCTTTGTAGGTGATCGTTCGTTGTGAAGGAAGATGACCAAAAACAACTGCCGACTTGTCTTGACTTCACTGTTTCATTTTAGTTTCCTCATTTCTTAATATTAATGTGAGTTGTGGTTATGTAAGCTTAGTTTAAGAGAAAATTAAATATTCAATAGTTGTCACGAACTTAATTCTTGGATGCTTTAATAAATTGATTGTTCCTATTTCGATTATGCATAGAGTTTGTCACGTTTTCTCTTTAATTACGAACTGCGTAAGAGTTTAATCAATTTAGAATTGCACTTAGATTACGTACTTAAGACGGGCACATACGTGTATTAAGCGCTTCAATTTACCCTATTCGGCATTATTAAATAATTAAACTATTCATCCCCAACTGAAAAGCAGTTCAAACTCGTTCCCCATCAATATTCTGACTGCCGGGAGGACATGAGCAAGTTTAGCACAGCTTTTCCCAATGGCGACATCAAGATAAGCAATCTTCACGAGGTCATATAGAAAACTCCAGGGGTTCTAATCCAGCGTGACCGGAAATGGAGGAAGGATTCGTCCCGCAGAAGCTTTCGAGCTTCTCCTCCAATTCCGACCAAATTACGACACCGTTAATCGGTGCCAGACGTTAAGCACCTTGAAGACTTAAACGAAGTAACGTTGGCTTGGCATTAGCAACATTTAGCTTAATGCTAGTTGTCATACCGTCGAGAAAAATTGCCCGGGAATATTTGACTCTCCGGTTTTTTACAACGAAGCGTATTATGCATAATTTGTGGGATTTTCATCAGCTTGCAGGATCACAGGATCAAACCAATAACATTGAGATTGCGTTCGTTGTTGTTGGTGAAGAACGTGATAAACATTCTATTTATCAATATAATATTTTATTTTCGAGTGGTTTGGCGTGTAGCTCTGTTCAAAGTTTTGGATTTTGAAAGGATCGATAACCGATGGCTTCCTTAAACTCACTAAAGCAAGAGATTCGAGCGGTGGAAGGAGTGTTTCCGAAGACTCATGAGAGGTTTCGAGTCCTGTCCACCACCTTGGACGAGTTGGTCTGTAGTTTCATCTGTAAAAATGGGAAGAAGCATGAAGTCACAGCCAATATCACTGTAATTCAATTTAAAACAGTTTACTTCGAATTAAAGTTAAAAACTGGGCGAATAATTTAGTTTTCTTGGTTTTTGATTAGACAACGTATCCTCAGGATCCTCCCGTATGGTTCGCCGACACGGAGGACTCTTCCATAACAGAAGCGGTGGTGACCCTCAGCTCCACGAGTGGGATGGATAACCACGTGATTAATCAAGTTGGGATATTGGTGAGAGCCCTCTGCAAAGCCCAAGGTCTTCAGGAGCCAACCCCCGAGCTGGAAAAGCTAAAGACGATGAGCCTACCACTGGAAAATGGGAGTGGAGACGCCAAGAAGCCCAGATTGGATTCTCCTTCAGCGAGTGGAAGTGGGTCACCCTCCCGAGGCGCCGCCGAGATGGATATTGACTACGGATTTTTGGAAGAGCATGATTATGATGAGGACGATATCCACCTCGAGTTTGATGAACCCCCCGATAAAAGCAAGGAGGGACTTGACTCTGAGCATTTGAAGACACTGGCTCGTCTCCAGGCAAGAAGGAGTCTGGAGGAGGCCTCCAAAGGAACGATCAAGGGCTCCATTCAAGCTTCAGAACGGCTGATGAAGGAACTACGGGACGTTTATCGGAGCGACACCTTCAAAAACGGGGTTTACACCGTGGATCTCATCAACGACAGTCTTTACCAGTGGAAAATTAAACTGAAGGAGGTGGACAAGGATTCTAAACTCCATGCGGACCTGGTGACCCTCAAGGAGAAGGATGGGAAGGATTTTATTGAGCTGGACATGCATTTCAAGGTACTTAGATCACCTCCTACTCAGATAAGACAGTTGAAACCGTTTTATTAATGATTTTCTCATTTTTCTCCAGGAAAGTTATCCATTTGAGCCGCCGTTTGTTCGAGTTGTTCACCCAGTGATTAATGGAGGCTACGTCATGTCCGGAGGCTCAATTTGTATGGAACTCCTCACCAAGCAGGGCTGGAGCTCGGCGTACACTGTGGAAGCGGTTATAATGCAGATTGCTGCCACGCTCGTGAAGGGCAAGGCCAGAATTGAATTTGGAGAAAGTGTAAGTTCCCAAATAAAAAATGCGCAAATGTAATAAACATACTTATTGACAGTTAACCTTTTATATTACAACAATTGCAGAGACAATACACGCTAGCCCGAGCTGAACAGTCACACAAGGCTATTACTCAAATCCACGAGAAGAGCGGGTGGTACACCCCACCCAAGTCGGATGGATGAGAAGGTGACGAGCGATACAACTCTTGGACATCAAGGAGCAGCTCATCCTCAGACCAGTGTAACCTCAATTTAAACAATTCATCTAAATCAATCTCTAATTCACTCAAACTTTATAAAAATTAGGAAAATGTGTAGTTAACGTTTAACAATCGAATTCTTTCCACTAAACTGTATCATTCTCATTTGTAAAAGTAGGGTGGTGATATGTATGATGCATTCGAATAATTAAATCCGATCCGATCTTAATATTTTTATTATATGAAATCGATAATTCATGTCATTCAAAACAATGTGGTTTATAGAACGTAGAGAAAAGTCATTCTGATTCAATAACACAATCATAGACCATAGTTGGATGGTATCTCGTCGATATCGCATGACACATTTAATAACATGTACAAACTTGGGGACACCCTTATCGTCTTCACCCTGAAGGTTAACAAGCATCTCCCCCATTTCATTGACGAGTTGGGTCATCCTGTTAATTTCATTGAGTGCCTTTTGAAGAGACAATCCATCCTTCTTGTGAAACAGAATAACCTTATTGGACATTAAACCGAAGAAGTCCATCTCCCTTTTCACGGACATCAAATCATTCACCAAACTAGCTTGCTGACAATACGCCTTCATGGTCGCCTTGAAGAGTTGAGATTCTCTCACTTTTTCCGAAAGTTGAATGTCCTGGTCAAACATAATCATTTCGACGGCGATTGTTCCTGCACAAGTTATTAATCGCAGTTGTTGTTCAAAAGTTCGAAACATGAGGGAGGTTGGCTCATCTTGTTTTTCCCTCCACTCGGAACAAGTCTCGAAGGCTAGGGCTTCATGAAACTCCTTGTAAGTTTTCAAAAGGGCAGCTCTTTGTTCTTCCCCTTTTTTCCAGATTTCATCACGGAGCATTCGAAGTCCACTCACGAGTTTTATGTATTGTTCTGGAAAGTTGGGGAAAGTTTTTCTTAGCTTCTCTAAATTCAATTCGGACTTTCCTTCTAGTAATTTTAGGAGTGCTGTCCAATAAACCTGAGATAGTTTGAATGGCATGTCACTTACACCCTTATCCATGTGCTCATCAAGGATGAAGAAGGAGTCAATGGACATGCAGAGCACCTTCATCTCAGAGATTTTCCAATTGGGGCAATAAGCAGCTACCATTGCGGCAGCGTTGAGGGTTTCCACTATTTGGTAGCCTTCGTCATTTTCGACATCATCGGATAACATTCCAATGTCCTTCAACCACTCAATCTTGTTCGCCATAGTTTGGGGAACGCTTTCAAAATCCTGGTGACCCATTTGCCCCAATTTAAATGGCATGTTGAGTGCCCCTTCAAACTCAACATTCTCTCCGTTTTTATCCTTTTGAGTGAGCTTGAAATGAACGGAAAAGGGTCTCCCTTTGTATTTTTCGTATAAAGGAGATAAGTTTCCTTCCAAGTCGTACCACTTATGGTCTGTGTTGGAGAAAACGACGGATTCCAGTAACTTTGTTTCTCCTCCATCTCTTTCAGGAACAAAAACACGACCAAATTTACTCTCCATCGCTTCTATTCTGAATTATTTATTTAATTTTTGGGTTAACGCTAAGCTACCCACTTAAAAAATTAAAACTTAAACTAAATATATTAGCGTTTATAGAACTATCGCCACTCGCATTGAATGCTGGATGATGGAGGCTTGTTAAGCGTAAGTTGATTATATACCATACATTTAAAAATATTTTAAGTATTTACGAAGATTCTAGAGAGGGTGAATCAACAAGGAAAATATTTTTATCAGATAGTTCCTTCATTAGAATGTAATGATCAGCAAATTAAGTTGAAAATTGTATACAAAATATGTTCAAGACACTGGAATATTCCACTACAGACCTTGAACAGTTTTCATAGGAAAAGCAACTTTAATTTTGTAGGAAAACAAGTCCAATGTAATGATATGAATACTCTAACTAAACTTTCCTTGAACGGTACGGAAATGTAAGTTTCCTTGCACGCGTTCTGAGCCAATTTGATGTGCAATCCACGGTTCACAGTGCGAAGCCATTTTTGAACGAATGTTGTAATTTGTAATCGTTAAGAAAGTTAGTTTCTTCACTGCTTGACTAAAATTATGCGCAATAATAGGAAATAAGCAATTTTCATTACAACTTGTGTTATTTTTTATTTCAGTTCGTAATCGTAAAAACTATATTAATGCGCATTGTTTTCCTTTGTTACATATTATGTTGTATGTGCCGATTTATTGTTAGAAAAGAAACGCGGATGTAAGTTTTTAATTTGGTTTTCCTGTTGGGAAAGGTGTTCAATTATTACATGAATTCTGTTCTTTCTAAAACGAATCCTAAAATGAATCCTGTTCGAAATTTTATAACGAAAACGTTAAATTTAAGTTGGACTGGTGGAAACCTGTGGTCGAATTGGTTTGCATAACCAAGAACAATGTTCGTTGTAGACAAAATCTCACAAAAGTGGATCCCAACTTCCGATCCATTTTATGAAACGGACCCACCTGCATTGTAACAGGTTTACAAGATTTTCCAAATTTATACGTCCAACTCTTTCGTGTACAATTTTTTAACCGCATTAAAATAGCATTTGATAGGGAAACTGGTCTGCTACCAAGTTCAAAAACGAATAGACAGAATACTACGGTTATTAATATGAAGGCAACAGCAACTATAACAATTAGGAGGGGTAACCGACTACCAAACACTACAAGGGAATATAATGTTACAACAATGACAACAGCACCATTAAACTGAACACTGGGCCAAATGTAACTCTGGCAGGATTCATTGCACAATTTGGCGAGAATTTGATTTTTTCTGTAAAACATTGTCAGGTGTGTCAGTCCATCCCTTTGGAAGTGCAAAATTCGACGTTTCATGGACAGATTGCTGAAAAATGCCAAAAATTCATCTAGAAATTGTTAATAAATTGTTTAATGAAATTATTTAAAAGTTTACGATAAGATTATCAAGTTGCCCCGCATAAAGTCCAAACTTAACAGACAGAGCGTCATACAAGGTCCCCCAAGTAAAGTAACAGGGAATATGAATAAAAAGTCAATGGCTGCGACAACAAATCGACAATAAAATGGAACAGTTAATTCAGTATCACAAACAAGTCGTAGTGTAAACCCATGACTAAACGGTAGAACAAATGCGATGAGAGGAACAATGAAGCATAAATTAAACAAGGAAACTGCCACTGAAACTAAAATCACGTTGAACCAAATTTCCTCTTTGTGCCAAACTTTCCGGAGTTGACCAGCTCGAAATTTTTGTATGCAATTGACCAACTGCACCCAGTTGTCGGGGTTTTGTCGACTCGCCATCGTATCAAAGAGAGCGACAACGTGAAATTCGAAAACGAATGCTTGAAATGCAACGGTTATTAGGTGAATCCGAGTTTTGTTACTATTGAAAGAATGGTAGAGTTCAAATGCTGAGTAAAAAATGGAAAGAAATACAATTGTGAGCCAAAAGTTTTCGAGTAGTTTACTTTTACTTTTTGTGCACGCGTGGAGTTCTCCATTGGTATCGAAGTAAAGTGATATCGCACCCACTTTATGAGCAAGGGAGATTTGTAGCTTAAGAACGTTAAAACAGAGATTGATGAGCATTGTGCAAGTAAATTGTGGTCTTCGTAGACGGTTAACTTGTTCCTTCAAATAAAATATGGTTAAATTGGCAACATTTGTATAAAGAAAATTAACTTTTTAGCAGATATAGCACGTCACAGGGCTCTGGAGAAATAATTTAAGGCATATTTTTCTCTGGTAAATATGTAAAATATATACCAAGTTGTTCTAATGTAATAATGGATTTCATGGCTTTGTAGCGACCATAGTTTATTATTAG
>JAQGAP010004114.1:0-11017 GCA_034697805.1 Orchesella bifasciata
ACATTATTAACCAAGCTGTGTCGACTTTTGAATTTATGAGCGAATTTGCTCTTGGGCTGTATATATATTGATTGTCGACGTCGTCAAAAAACGCCTTTTTTCTGATGCCACCATCTCATCATAGATTCTAAGCGTGAAATTGTGAATATTTGTGAGGGAGGGTAATGCCATTACTTCGTAATCACAATGATGCGTGGATAGCAATATTGCAAATTTAGAGCACAGATTAAAATCAAACTTTTCATGAAAATTATGAAAGAATGCGATGGGGATCGGCCGTTGATCTGCCTTAAACAGTTGCCTCCTGTGCAAATCAATGGGTGGCAGAATTTTCCCAAAGTTTCCGGCATTGAACCAGCGGTCTGGACAGTAGTCGTTGCACATGTAATGCAAATAAACAACTACTGTGGTTTTGCCATTTCGCCCTTTTCGTTTTTTCAACTCCACAATAATCTTGCTAGCTGGCCATTTCTGAATGTCCAATCCAACTTCGTGTTTCAGTGTTTTGAAAACAGCTCCATTATCCACGATGAAAAAGAGTGGGTAAGCTGAGCGCGCAAAATCCACATCAAACACTTTCTGCATCACATCGTTCATGTATTCAGTATTGAATTCCTTATCCGCAGTGTAATGTTTTAGAACTGGAAAGAGAATGATGGAGGCCAAGTCTTCATAGCGGGAAACATGTCTGCTAACTTTTTTCAAGTACTCCCGCCCAAGCACCATGTATTGTATGCATTGTTTGTGTTTTTCATAACTTTTGTGTGGCTCTCTAAAAATGTTATATTTTTCGTGGTTTTCCTCAATTGCTTCTAGTTCTTCGAACCCATGCAAATAAGCTGTGATGCACTGGGTGGAAGTGGTTCCTTGGAGAAGTAACTCGAGTAGCCGCAAACCGAAAGATTGAGAGGATGGCAGATTTGAAAGCCAAGAGAATAAAAATAGAGTAATGTGAAGTGCAAATATAATGCTTCTTACTTTATTCATACTATTGTAGTCACACCGTCCTATGTATTGGTTTATGGTATTTTAACTGAACTTTGTTCCTTTAAACCAACTGCTTCAATTGTTGTTGAAGTTTTTAATTTCTAAATAGAATCGAAGCATCCCGAAAATATATTCTTTTAAAAATCCTTTTGAAAAAAAAAAACAATTAAAAGGATTTGTCAGATCCTAGTGTATTCCAGAACCCGCATCCATATATCCTTCAGGCGTTGGCAAACCAAATCTAATTGTGTGAACCTGTAATATATTACGCAGTGGAAGAAAATTTAGTATCCAAAAAAGTTTTTGCAAGCAATATTAAGCTGGGTAGTTTTTTAACATTTTGATAGTTGACCGACTCTACACTTTACACATTGTTCTAGGTTTTTACACACATGATTTAGTTTTTCCTATTGTATTTCGTAATTCTAGAAAGTTTCCGGAAATCTAATCATACCTTTAAGTCCTACTTAATATAGCTCACATTGATAAGCTTTCGTGTGGGTGATTTTAAGAACGTTAAAAAACTTGTTCCGATTTCAGGGTGGCGCCTTTCGTGCTAACATTATTTGAAATGATGACTGTAAACCTTGGTATATCTAGGGCAATGTTAAGAGCTGGAGTTTCCAGCTTGTTTTTGTCTCGTTGGGTTACCAGCAAAACAAAATAACTGGTAGCTATAATTTGTTTGTATGTTGCAGGTTTTATAAAGGCAGGTGTTGGATATTTGGGTATTCCCACTTTGGTTTCGTATTTTAGTTTGTATACCGTCCTGCGATGGCAAGACAAAAACCGGTTGGGGAAAAATTAAATACATGCGATCCGACTAAACGAACGAAACACATAAAGGTGGTTGATCTAAAAAAAATATCTCTTAGTTTTTGAATACTTGCTCAAATTAGATTTAAAGTAAGTTTAACATACATACCAAGGCTTATGCTACTAAAATATTATTAGGTATGCTTATGTGGTTGAGTTTTTTTGACATTTCAATCAAACAGATTGGTTGGATCGGTTCGCTCTCATAGAATAACATAGATAAGTTTAGAATTAAGCTAATGGCTTTAAACCAAAATACGGATGTATGTTTTGTGATACGTTCAGAAAATTCATGTAATAAGATTTTTTCTTAACATGTAGACAGTGCCTGTCCTACCCCAAGTCCGGCCTAGCACCAATTCACAAGTACGGCTGGTAATATCGTAATATTTTCATTATGCAACAGTTTTATAACGAGTTTAAAACCTCACGTACTGAATTTTTAAGGAATTTATTATATTTTGTTGTTATTTACAATGCATAATATTATATTATATGCAATATTATTGCTCAAATATTTACGCGTCTACATTTTAGATACAAACTCATCAATCACCGAATCAAGTGATTTTTTAAACTAAATCATGTTCTATAGAAAGGATAGCCAGCTTGCCTAATTTTTGTACCCACGAGGAATGTATCAAATAGAGCTCTGTTGAATTCAACCTGAATTGAATTTTTTAAAATTCAATCCAATTCAATACATGCTGAATGAATTGAATTGAAAAAAGTTGTGAAAGGAATTGAATTGAAACGTCTGAATCGCAATTCAAATCAATTCAAAATTATAAGAAAAATTCCTGAAAATGCTGATTCTAATTATATAAAGTCAAGAAGTACGGAAATTTCCAAGAATAATTTTACGGTATGTCTGGATTTCCATTAATAAATGATTCATTCTAAGGTTTACAAGATTCTATGGATTTCCAAGCAGCAAGAAATATTCAAGTTACAACTGTTAGGTAATATTTGAACTAAACTATGATATATTTTGCGACATTTGCAGCTTATTCCTACTTAACGTCATTCCGCTCAGTCAGTCGATATCCAGCAATTAATTTCTACCATAAAATGAATGAAATAGCATGTTTTCCTTTTCTTACAGGTTGTTAAGGATATATGTATAACAGTTTATATTTCGTTACTATTAAAAATAAAACTTATGAATAGTACTTTTGCTTATAAAATGCATGTATCTTTGTAAGTAGTTGAACATAAATACTGTTATGTAAAACATTAATAATTGTTCACCATGTAATCTTATAGGCTGTGTCGTATATGAAATATAATTGCTTAAATTGAATGAAACTGAACTTTGAATTGAATTAAATTGAATTGGAATTGAAAATTCTTTAATTGAATTGAACCGAGCTCTAGTCTCAAATATTTCTTGATTATATTAAACTTTGAGAGCGATTTCATTAGAAGCCATTGAAACGGGAAGGGTTAAAAACAGTTGTAAAATATTTGCCCCAACCTGAGCTTAGCGATAACATTTAAAAAAAGTAACTACCGTCGAATCTTTCACATTCAAGTCCTACAAGAACGGCTTAATCGCAGATTTTAAGAAGAGAACATCCTTAATTAAATTAAGATTTTAATTAATTACCGAAAAAGAGTGCAGTCTTTTCAAGAACAGTTGAGACAGGAGACACGAACAAAAGAAATGTTGATAAATAAAAATATGGGAAATGGGAATGCGCAGTGTTAAAAAATGCAAAGCGATGTACGAAATCTTTAAGTATCAGATGGCTTTCAGCAAAGCAAATGGTGTTGATGTAGAGTTTCATAATTTTAAATTCAGGATTCACATTATTGAGAAAGCGTTAAGCGGTGAATACGTGGATTCATAAAATTAAGTTTAATCGTTTAAATTACTTCATTTATAAAAATTTTCATATGATTTTTGAAATGAGAATGGATAGTAAAGCCATTCTTCTACAGCCCTTACGGGCTGTCGAAGTACGGCCGGTCTCGACGGTCCGGCCTGGCACGCGTGTGCTAGTTGTTGCTACCGTAGGCCAGGCCCTGCATGTAGAGGATAGGGATATGTTGAGTAGAAGTGCTTTGTTTGATTGGACTGTCAGAAAAAAATTCAACCACAGGTAAGATAATTTAAAAACTGAGAAATATCTGTTGAAAAATAATAATTAGTCATTCATTATTATTTCCTTGATTAATAAAATTCTTAACCAACCCTTCTTTCGTATTCGTAGATTCGTAATCTACTATCACGCCAATTTTCAGCAAAATCGGAGACAAAAAGTTTGTGCCACCCTTCGGAAATCTTTAAGTAAATGGGACTTTACATCTAACCCGAAAGTCTAATTTATTGAATAATTTTCAGTAAAGCTCTCGAACAATAAAATTGAATCAGAATTGAACCAAATTCAAATCATGGGCACACTAAGCGATGCTGATTGCGACGGCTTGTTTTACAAAAAATTAACAGATCATTTGAAATATTTGTCAGAAGCGCTTTTATACTATACAAAACCACTCGCAAATCTATTTAAATCGGTACCTTCTACATACGCACGTTGGCTCAATGTTGCTGAATAACGGACAATGTATTGTAGTCTTAGAGTCTTCGATAAGAAACCGATTGCAAAAAACATCATGTAAAAAGTCTATTTCTACTCCGAGATATGGCGTTTCAAAGTAGAGGTATTTTTTTGCCCCGTTTCGCCATCATGTTTGAAAATCATTGTTTTTGAAGTACTTACCTTCATACCTGGCTCTTCTCCATTTGCTAGCCAGCCATAGATGAAAAGTACCAATCGCAAAAAATTTAGATTTCAAACTGTAAAATTGACTGAGCAATTAAACTTAATTGTTTTTACGTAATTGATTTTTTAAAGGAAAACCCCAGTGTTCTGGACTAACCTGAGATACCGAGAATGGACCTATAGGTGCGTTTTACAAGACACATGGTTTTTTTTTGAATAAGCTCTTCAAGTTCGTCAGGTAAATCCAATTAGTGTTCCCTGGAGAGCTCTTGAGAGGTACTACATGTGTACCAAATTTGGTCGACATCTGCCAATGAATGTAGCCAGGGAGGGTGCACGAAGAACAAAAGGTCAAAAAATACAATAGGTGACTTGTGAATAGGTATGTATGTTAGACATTGTATAAGGACATTTGTTGTTTATTCAGATAGAAACCATAAATTGCTTATTATAGCTAATTAATATATCTTAAGCAAATTTTACAAACCATAAAACAATAATTTAGTTAAATAACATCATTTTCTACCTGAATAGTAGAACATTTGCCCAATTTACACTAAAACTATTTTTAATGAAAAATTGTCAAATTCAATTTTTTACTAGTATTAAGTTAGATTGATCAAAAAATGAGTTGTTTCAATTGTTAAAATATTGTTTCACAAGATTTAGTGCTTATAAAGTATTTAATACTGCTACATCTTTCAAAATATTAAATTGATTTTTTAGTTGAAAGATCTTTTAAATGTTTTCATTCCTTTCAATTGTCTTTCATGTTCTCTTTCAAATCTTTCCACCGAATTTGTCGACCTGATGATCCATTTAATGCTGCAGTTAATCACCAAAATGTAGTTGCACGTCGTATTTTATCCAAAAATGAAATGACATCCGCCATTTCAATGCGGGCATGTGAGGATTTCGCATTATGTTTGCTGTAAAAGAAGAAATATTATATGTCGTTTTATGCAGAAAAGTAAGAATTGTAAGTTTTTAATTAATTTACTTTAAAATATTGTTATTAAACGGCTTAATTGATTGTGCGGTTTCAAATATAAGAATTATAAGAGAATTACGCAATTAATATGCATAACATTATAACGTAACAAATTTGTTCCTTAACACCTCCGGTACCAAGCCTTTTTGGAACACGTTGTTTACCATGCGTAGTGACAAATGTCACACTTTGTTTTTTTTCAATGAGTGGATGTATATTATGCAAAGACTTATAAAATTGAAGGTCTCGCTCCAAAATTTTGAAAAACAAAAAAGTTATTAGAATAGTACCAACAATTGGGACAAATGTCACGGTACACCTTTAGTTTACCAACCTATGTGACAAATGTCACAGTGCACCTTTAGTATACCAAGGTATGTGACAAATGTCACAGTACACCTTTAGTATACCAAGCTATGTGACAAATGTCACAGTACACATTTAGTGCACCAAGCTATATGAGAATTGTCAGTGCACACTTTTATCATACCAAACCATGGCAGAAGTGTTGCTGCTTATCATTAGTGCCCCTGTGTAACAATTGCCAGCATTCATTTCTTGGAGCCGTTTCATTTATGAATGGATGATCACAAACAATTGCAGTTATGAAGCACGTAAAATTAAGAAATTCTTTTGAACCTGGAAGCATATTTATAGGTAGTATTGGTTCAAGCCTTTGCACTATTTAATTACAAACCAAAACCTCAGGTATATTATTATAACAACATATTTTATAATTACAGCAGTCAAACTAACCGTATCTGGAATGACACTAATACCGGCTGATTTTGTGACTTAGATACAATTTTATTTGATGATGAACACTATTGCACTACATTTTATGGTGTAAACAAACTCAAAGACTATTTTATACAGGAAGTTTCAAACGCGAGGTTTGTCGGCAGGGCAATTAACAAAACAAATAATGGACTTATTTTAATGCAAAGAACAGAGAAAATGACGGCAACGCTGGCATTGAGTGCGGCTCTGAACTTTGTGACCAAGAGGGCACAGGCAGAGACCAAATTTACGTTCACGGGGTGGTGGAGACGGTGGTGGAGGAAACGGAAGTCGAACTCCAGTTCCCTTCTCAACTGATCGCATGCATTCTTTGATGTGAGAATGAAGAATAGCAGACTTTCGGGCACGATATTCCAGTTGGGGCCATAACAGTTCCCGAGAAAGTTCCCTCAGAAATACCAAGCGCCTCGACTTGATGTTTTTGTTCCATTCAGGATGTTTTCGAATCCAGATTATGTAAGTGTTCATAGCCGCAACATCTAACATTGCATAAAATATTTTCATAGGCCAACGGTTCGTTGGACGTTGACAGGAATATTCTGCAACCATTTGATCTACAGAATCAACACCCCCTTTGGTTTGATTGTACTCCAAGATGATATGTGGTTTCTGGTCAAGGCGATTTTCGTCAATTCGGGCGTCGTGATGCGATGAGGACAACAAAATTACTGTATCCTTGCGACCTTCAGGTTTGTATGAAACTAAGGTGTTTGAGTCATTAAACGCAAATATTGAAGAAAACTCAGTCCGTCCCCGTTTTGGTACAAATTCTTTTGGAATCTCTCTTCGATTTTTACGGATGGTTCCAAGAAGCGTTAAGTTGTGATTTAAAAGCTCATTTGAAAGAGACAGACTTGTAAAAAAGTTGTCAGTGGTAACGTTTCTTCCCGTCCCAAAGTAGAGCTTGACAAGGTCGAGAACCACTCTTTTTCCTTGCTGCATTTCTCGCTTAACTTCTCGGCCTGTGTAAATCTGCATGACAAGTACGTACGATGAAGCTGAATCCACGTTTGTCCAGATCTTCAATCCATATCGCCCGGGTTTGCTTTTCATGTACACTCGAAATTTGCATCTTCCTCGGAACTTAACTAGCATTTCATCCACAGTCAAATTGTGTGATGGCTCGAATAATCTTGGCAATGCTTCGTTGAAGTAGTCAAATATTGGTTTGATTGGGGCAATAGGATCCTTAAAGGGAATGCGGAGGTTCCCGCTTGAACTGCAGGCATCCTCTTCCTCGTCACTTTCAACTTGTCTGGATTGCTCTTTCCTGGCTTCACGATCATCAAACCGTAAAAATCTCATCAATGTTGTAAATCGGGACCTACTCATCGTTGCCGGATAAAGCGGTTTAAGATGCAATGGATTACGAGACCACAAATTTGGTATGGGCTCTTTTCGGCATCTGTCGACTCCAGCTCCAAGTAAAAGCCCAATAAATGCGTCTATCTCCGCAATATCAGTGTCAGTCCACATACAAGGGTCGTTTGCGTGCTGTATATTGTATTTCTGCATGGTGGAACTGCCATACGCGTTCGTCTACCTTAAAATACATAAAGCAGCTGTAAACTATCTTTGATACAAAGATTCGTTTTCCATTTACAAAGTACTAATCATGAATCATAACTTTTGGTAGGTCATGCAAACCTCACAATCGTGGACCGAATTTCAGGAGTAATCATTAATTTAAAAATTTCTCCTTTCGTCAAATCATCTTGTACAACCGGTTTTGGCCCCGTGCGACCTTGGGGACGAAAAATATTATGGGTTCTTGTACGCACTTCTTCGTTGGGTAACTCAGTGGTCCACTCGGTTCCATCCTGACTCTTATACTTTTCAATGGGACTTGCAACCCGAACTACCCGTGGCAAATTTGCTCCCTGGTGTCCGTCGTTCTCGCCCGTCTGAAGTTCTTCGGTCAAGGATTGGTAATCTTCACTCTCAGACTCTGTCTCCCCGTCGGTCTCATTTTCAATATCTTCAAACTCCGGAACGGGTCCTTCAATGACGTCAGCAAAACTAACAAGATCAACTTCGTCCTCTTCATCACTGTGATCTGATAAAGGCTGGGCGGCTTCGTCGTATTCTGAGTCAGAATCAGCCATTATCCTTTGCTTTATACTTTTCAATATTTACTGAAACAAAGAGTGGTTACCCAAAATTTGGATCCAATGATCAAAAAGTAGACTCAAACACCCTTGTTTATGATTTATCAGTGCATGTAGGGTTTGGAAAAACACGTCAACAGTCTGGTTTGTTGACTTTTTTGACTTTTCCGCTGAAAATAAGCATATATGGTCCAAAAATATGCTCTGTGACAATTGTCACATACGTTGGTATACTAAGGGTGTTCTGTGACATTTGTCACATACGTTGGTATACTAAGGGTGTACTGTGACATTTGTCACATACGTTGGTAGACAACGTTGTTTTCAGAAAAAATTCGAAATTTTTTATTAGCTAATCGGACGCAGAACTTGATTTTATGAGGGTACTGAAAATTTCAAGTTCATAGGACAGAAAACAAAAAAGTTTTCCTATCTAAAACTGATTGGGTGTGACAATTGTCACATACGTTGGTACCCCAAGGGTTAAGCAAATAATAATACATGTGTAAATTTTGCACCCTTAATAAATTATATATACGATGTCATTTTGAACTAAAATGTTTTATAGTTCTGTACTTTTCGTTTATTCATCAAACTTTCGGATATCGGATAAAGACAGAATGACTTAAAAACATTGAAGTCTATCTGTATCATTTTTAGTTATAAATAAAATAAAACTGTTGTCTCTAACGTGACATGTTCACAAAAATCCTCCAATAATACGTGTTAATACCAGTATGCATACATACGTATGTAAGGGATAGGAATGAGTTGGGTAGAAGTACTATGTTTGATTGGATTGGATAAAAAAAATTCAAATACAAGAAAAATAACTAGTGGTATGTATGTGATACTTACTTTTAGTCTAGTTTGACCAAAAATTACATAAGTAAACGATAAATTATTATTTTTGGATCAAACACATTTATGTATTGCGCTTTAGTTGTCCAATCGCATGTATTCAAATGTATTAACAAATCGATATAACAAGGCAAAAGCAAAAGTATTCTTTGCGATGATCGCTATCGCTACCTGTGGAAAATTTTATTACATTGAGTACCTACCGGTATCCTGATTAGATCGTCAGCAAAATTCAACCACCAGAAACATAACTATTGGCATGTATGTGGAACTTTTGGTTGAGCAAGAATTACAAAAGTAAACGACAAACTTTTTTGGATCAAATACCTTCATGTATTTCACTCCAGTTGCTTGATCGCATGGAATCAAATGTCTTAACAAATCGATATAACCGGGACAAAGTATTCTTTTTGATGTTTGCTATCAGTAGAAAATTTTATTACATTGAGTACCTATCAGACACTCGCGGTTTCAACACTTCATCCGGCATTTGGAGTCACACCGTTTTTGCGCACACCATTTGGAGTCATGGCATGTTTTCTAAAGTATTGTCTGAAAACATGTCGATCAATTGCTCAGTTGCTTTCCTTCGTGGTTTCAAGTAAGCTGTCCTTTTGTTCTGTACCGCTAAACTAAATCTAAATCCGAGTAATTTTTTACCAAACTAAACTTTAGCTGGACGTCACAAACCCAACGTTTTATAATTCACCTTTGAATGATATATTTTGTTGATAGTACATATTAGTTTTTTTCCATCAAGTTAAAACTGTACCGCCACTTAAAAGCCCAAATGAACAGATTATTCACAATATTTGTCAGTAACGCTTTCAAACTATCTGCAACCAGTTCCGCAATGTACTTGAATCGCCGCATACCCCACACGACATCCATCCCCATAATCTGCAGTGTTCTCATTTAATTTTTCAGGCTGCTATCATAAATTGGAATTGATGTGATACTGCTGGCGAACGCCCACAAGAATTGGTTCGAAAAAGTTATAAATTAGCAAAAACTGGTACTTGCTTCCTTGTAAAGTAGAACGTTAAACTTAAACTTAAGTTTAACTCAAATTTAAATTAAGAGGTCTGACAAATTTAAAAAAAGACTTCCCCATTGTCCCCATCTCTGACGTGCATTTTCAGAAAATCGATCCGTGTTTATCCTCGAGGTTAGAAAACATACAATACAACAATTAAAGGTAATTTTACCATAGGTATCTTAAAGCCCTGAGTTTAAGTACCGTACTTCAAAGCACGTAAACAGAAGGTCTTACTTCATTAAAATGAAGAAAGTGAGAAGCATTAGACTTGCATTTTACACGACGCTACTTTTATTCTGTGTCCTTGCAAATCTACCCACCTCTCAATCCTTCGGTTTGCGGTTACTCGATTTACTTCTTCAAGGCTCGAGTTTCACTGAGTGCATCACAGTTTATTTTCATGGTTCCGAAGAGCTCGAAGCAATTGAGGAAAGCCATGAAAAATATAACATTTTTAGAGTACCATACTCAAACAATGAGTTATCAGAGCATTGCGTACAATATGTGGTGCTTGGACGGGAGTACGCGAAACAAGTTAGCAGGCATGTTTTACGCTATGAAAACCTGGCATCCGTTATTCTCTTTCCAGTTCTAAGACACTACTCTGCTGACCAGAAATTCAACACTGAGTACATGAACGGCGTGATGTGGAATGTGTTCCACGTCGATTTTGCTCTTTCACCTT
>JAQGAP010004115.1:0-11016 GCA_034697805.1 Orchesella bifasciata
AACCTGCTAATGCCAGTCCTTTCTCAATTAAAACGTTTGACAGGGGATTTTCCTCTCCGGCAACTCTCACTGATGAAACGAAGTAATGACACTCTTGATACTAGGGAAAAGTGGCAACAACTTGAACCATCAACGGCTCTTTGATTTAGATGATTTTACCAATTTGGAATGACTTACAAAGTGAGTTATCTCCAGCTGCACGCGTTTCCCAACCAGATGAGAGCGAAGGTGATTGAACAGCTTCCTACTATCTGTAGGCCGAATGTCTCCAATCTCGGCGCTGAACAACTGACGCTGAATTGCCAAGAATGGGTTCGGAAGCTCGTAAATCTCCCTCAAAGGCTTGAGAAGTGAACTCCCAACGTCCACCAATCTGACCCAACATTGCTGCGAGAAGCTGTCTACTTTTTCGATCTGGGCACGATAACTGAAAGCAACCAACGCGTAATTAACATATTCGGAGGTAATATTGATGCAAAATTCAGTTCAGGCTGAAAAGAATGAACTTACTACTCATCTTGGTGCTTGATTGCTACAAAAACTCCTTCAAAAGTGTCTTCCCTGCACATCTTCCGGAGATAAGAGCCCTTCAACTGGGCCTTCAGGGATTCCACCATCTCAGCTTGTTTTGCCAGTTGCACCAAAACATATGCTGGTTCCAGCACTTTAACAACAGTCACCTGCAATCGCAATAAACACAGTTGAACGTGTTATGTTAAATTCAACAATTTTTTAAAACTTTGTGTTAACACCGAACTTCGGTGACCGAAGTCTGACTCACCCAGATTGGAATTCCTGGCGGAAGTACCCTCATAATCCCATCAATACCTCGTCCAGCATTCATTTTTATCGACATTGTAGTAAAGAAATCCACGAACTCGTCTCTTCCTTGATCAATCACAGTCTCGTTATCTGTAAATGTAGAAGATTACAGAAAAGTAGCTTAGTAGTATGTTTTTAGTACAGCTGACACATTTCTATCATTTTCAATATAAAAAAATTGTAAAACTCACCCTCAGTTTGAAGAGCAGGAGCAGACTCCGAACGAGTGGACAAAGACGGAGTCGTACCACTGGAGGACGAGGAACAACCATGAAACGTTGTAGAACCGGAAACGATACTGCTGACTGTGTCCGGATGTCCATTCTCTGGGCAGAGATGATAAGAGCTCTTTGAAGAGCAGGAGTAGAATGACTGGGAGGACGACATGCTGGCAGTTTCAAAACTGTCAGAAACGGCGTCACATCCAACTCCACCGCCTCCTCCCGATGGAGGATGCTCTTCCTCCTTCTTCCGGGGGTAACCTCGACCGCGACCAATCCCTCTCCGAAACGACATAATTGATGATTGCTTCTAAAAACAAATAACAATCACAATGAATATAACAGGTGACAGGACTTTTTCAACACTCAGTACCAACACTTTTTTACCTTAAACGTTACTGGTTATCTACTTCACTGATAAAAGTTCTTAAATGATTAATGATTATCATTTACATCTGCTTCCTTGATGCTTATCCATAAGCTCAAAAGTTTGACGCGAGTGAATGAAGTCCACTTGTCGATCCACAATCCACTTGTTGATTCAATCAAAGTTTTTTTCATTGTTTGGGTATTTCGTTCCCACCGAAACTTTATGGGGTAATATGAGATGACATGACATTCTTGTTGACCTTTTTTCGAACGTTTGTTCATTACTCGCGTGGGTTTTTCATGCAAAAAGTTTTTATGTATGTATTTTGTGGTTGGATTTGGATTCAGTTCAGACAATTTTATTCAAGATTTCTCACTCTTTAATTCACGTAGAATCAATGTTTTCATTTTAAAATCTGCCCTACTCTCAATGTAATACTCTGCCCTTGAGTATGAACTGAATGCCAATTTAACTAAATATAAAAGGCGTATGAAAGGGTTTCCTTTTTTGGGTTATATTAGCTACATGAATGAGCTTCAACGAGCTTGAATAATTGTGAACTAAACTGCGTCTTACTTATTAAGTGTTAGGCGCGTGCTTCGTACATTTCCCATCATTTATATTGTTCGTGCACAAAATCCAGACGCTTTTGACATATATATTAATGATTATTTTAAAAATGATAAATGAAAAACTATTTCAGAGGCTAGTATCAAGTCTTCTATTTCATTTTTCTTATTGCTGCATGACCTTGCTATTAGTTTATCATCCTTTAACTGTTTACCATGTTCTAGTAGAAACACCTCGCCAGACGACAAGGTCAAACATCTCTCACGATTTTCATTCGTTTTTGACCAAAGGTGAAACCTGACAATTTTGCTCACATGACCACATAGGAATAATCAGACATTCAGCTCTTAATGGGTGGAATTTTTAATTCTTTGGTTGTAATTATTGAAATTGAACGGATTACAGCAAGATTTTACACAAACCATATTCAGCAACTGTTTCATTAAAATCTTCAACTCACCGTTTCCTAATTTCTGAATTGTCATAAAAGTAATTACCTTAATTTCGTTCAAAAACTGAGCAAAATGTTTGGGAATATTCAAACTTTCATAAATATCTTTCACTTTTGCAACATTGCTGTTTTCATTTCGCCCATAGTTTTCATATAAGACTACCAACCGTTCTTCTGAGCAGAGTTGCTTGGCACGGACAAAGAGCCAGGAACATTTCCCATTCTGGATATCCGTCCCAACTTTCCCCATTTCCGCTTCTGATCCAAAGCAATCCAAATAATCATCCAGAACTTGGAACATGTAGCCAATGTTTATTGCAATGTCCTCCAACTTTTTCATCAGCATTTCATCCTTGACGTTTGTAATGGTCATTGCCAGCGAAATAGGAAGGTAAAATGTGTAGTAGGTAGTTTTGTATTTAACAATCGTTTTGTATCTTTCCATCGTGTATTCTTCGAATCTCTGATTTCGCCCTATGCTTTGATTAATCAGCCATCTATCCGCTTCTCAAACCTGGATCACAAGTGGTACGACATGGATGGAAATATACATCCAGATTTCGCGAAATATCGTGGACAAAAGTTTTCACTTCATTTTAAAATACAACAGCATGACGAAAATGGTTTTGTTGGTTTCCTTCGAAGGGAATATTAAACTTCCTTACAAACTGGGCGAAATTGGCCATCAAGATTTCGAGGGCGTCGCTGAAGCAGAAAAAAAAGACTACGAACTATTACGTCGTTACAACGTGATAGGGGAAGGAGTAACTGCCAACCAAGCCCGACGACATTGTGAGCAAGCTGCATTTTTGGCTGCATGCTTTCCAGACTGTAAACTAAGAGACGCAAAAATACAGAGAATTTATCACTTGACGTTTTTTACGTTTGATGATGAAATTGAAAACATTTGCGCAGATCTGGGATACGATGAGTTCCAGTTTTTCGTAAAGACTATTATTGCTATAATTGATGGAAAAGAAGCAGATTTAAATGTAGAAACCCCAAATACTTCCAAACTACAAAAAACTTTTCTGCCGTACATAAAAATCATCCAGCATTTTGAAAGAGAAATAACGAAAGGAGAGAACAATAACGGGAGTGGAAAATACGTCAGAGAAACCTTCAAGAACTACGTGGTTGCAGTCTGCTTGGAAAACTGTAGCAACTGGACCAAGCAAAAGAAATTCATGAAATTTGAAGGACAGAAAGACCTCCGCCCGATTGTTTCTGGGGCTTTTGTTTGCTTGGAAATGGCCTTGTTTGATGCAAAAATCGAAGTGAAGGCAGAGATTCGAGAGACATTCCTCTTTAAATGGTTCGTTAAACAATATGCTCAGCAAGTTTGTTGGATCAATGATGTCATATCCTTTCGGAAGGAAATGGAAGCTGGACCTGCTGCTTGTGAGGTCAACAAAGTTTACATGCTACATCACAACAGAGGTTTGCCACTCCATGAAGCCATGTCAAAAGTTCTGGAGAAAGCTAATCACCACACTAGCCTCCTTGTGGAAACTGGCCGGTTGTTGTGTCAATTGTATGAAAATGACAAAGAAGTACACCGTTTTGTGAAGAAGACAAAGGACATGGTTTATGGTCACGAGCAATGGTGCAGCTTCTCAGAAAGATATCACAAGGATTTGGTCTTCGATTGTGTTTTGGAATTGGAGGATACTGTGTAAAATATATTTTGATTTGTTGTTACTGGGGTAACTTAAAACTAAGGTTATGTATAAATTTTTCAAGGTTGGGTTGAATCAATAAAAAATTAAATATTACCTTGGTTATTACGTTATTTATGCAGAAACGCAATATATTATAGCCTTTCAAATATTGGCAATCTCAGAAAATTTCGACTTTAATTCATTAACTGATTTTTTCCATTTAAAATTAGTTCAGCAACAACAAAACAGAATATCGAATTTAAATTAAATGAAATATTGAAATCCTCTTAATCCTCATTTTTTTCTCATACGTAATTTGTTTTCTCGGGTTTCGATATAGTTATGGGGCATTGTGATACATCAAACGTAATTGTAGAATCAGCTGATATTTATATAATTCTGTGCATTGAAAATCTGCTCAATTATTCTTACTCAATCGAAGGAAAGAAATCACAAAATTCTCGCGTTCTTGAAGCAAGTTTACATTTTTGAAACAAAATGGGATTGTTCGGAAAGAGTCGCCCAGCCGATCCAAAACTGAAGGTGACTGAATGGAGAAAGAAACTTCGACAAGAGTCAACCGTCCTGGATCGCCAGATAACTGGTATTCGACGAGAAGAAGAAAAAATCAAGCGCTCCCTAAAGGAAGCTGCAAAGAAGGGTGACAAAGATGTGTGCAGAATCTACGCAAAGGAATTAGCCCATTCTAGAAAGGTCATCAGTAAAATCTACGTTCCCAAAGCCCACCTCAACTCCATTCAGATGCAGATGCAAGAGCAGTTGGCCATTCTGAAAACAAGTGGATCCCTCCAGAAGTCAACGCAAGTGATGGAGGCAGTCTCGGCTTTGATAAAAATCCCGGAAGTAGCTCAAGCAATGCAGAAGCTCTCAAAAGAAATGATGAAAGCAGGAATCATCGAGGAGATGGTAAATGAAGCATTTGAAAGTCTTGAGGATCAAGAGGAACTGGATGAAGCTGCTGATGAAGAAATTGATAATATTCTCTGGGAAGTTACTGCAGGTCAACTTGGAAGAGTTCCGGATGCTGGGAAAGAGGCTTTACATACACCAGCAGCCGCTGGAGAGTCCGATGAGGAGGATGAAAAAGAGCTGGTAAAAATGATGAGTAGTTTGGAAACTGGCGGAAACTAGACTTATGCTTATTTACTGTGATGTGAATAAATCCGAGCTTACGATTACGGTTTTGAATGTATTGTAATCATTTGTGTTTATAATTGAATTAAAAATTATAAACAAAATTTTGAAATTTTGTACAAACCATATTAAGCAACTGATTCATTCATACCGGCCTTCTGCAATTTATGAATTTCCATCCCACCAATAATTTGGCTTTCAATTTTCTAAGTTTCCATTGCACCAAAAAATCATTATATATTTTACTGTGAATCTTCTTTATTATTCCTAATGTGTACATAGTATGTCTGTAATTATTTAAGTTAACAAACTGTTCATCAATATTACTAAATTATTAGTTTCATGAACATTCTTTACATATTACGCGGTTTCGAACCAGGTCCATGTATCTCAGCCCATCTCAAAGAATAAAAAACCTTATGGAAAATCACAAAGCTTCTTCACAGAAACGATATAGACGTATTCATTAACACACCCTTTATTTACCAGTTTTAACAAAAATTAATAAATTTAAATCAATTTTTAAACTACTATGATTTCATTTTCTAAATTATAACAAATATCGGAACAAATACTAGAAATTATCATAGTATCATAGTCTACCTAACAAACGTTGAACGTTTATATAATTACAAATCTTGTGCTTACACAATGTAATCAACTTTTAAGTCCATTTTTACTTAACGACAAAATACATTTCTTGCCTCAAGTATTAAAAAATAGTTACAAAGAGCTTAAATTTAATCAAGAATAGAAAATGTGAACGATGTGAACTGACTTACAACTTCTGGAATTAACTTTGGGTAAACAGCTTTTAGTAGCCAAAGCTAAATTCTAAAATCTAAATTTTATAGACGATTTGCATACATAAACATTTTTGGGTGTTCAATATTTGTCAGTAGTAACCAAAGGAGAATACCTAAGCATAAATTGAGTTTAAAGTTTCATTTAGTACCATGTTAAGAAATTAAACTACTTCAAGTTCTAATTAAACTTCAAACATGTTAGTATACTTGATTTGAAATCTAAAGACCGCACAATACCTCTGTACGATCATAGCGTGAGCGACATTGCGCTTTATGTTGTGATTTCTTTAAATATAATATTAATCTTGGACAAAATATGGAAGCAGTTCTTTATAGATCCCAATCTACAAACAGAAGGTTTGGCATGGGAGCTTGCTTCGTCTTAAAAGCATAATCTAGTTATTTTAGCTGTGAGTTAATACTTCAAAAAACAGCCACCATTTTGAAGATCATTTACTAAATAGTTAACTATAAAAAATGCACGAGAACTATTTAACTCAATTATTCCCGGAGTGATTTAGTTCAGGTAAAGTATAAAGTAATTATACAACATATTGTAAAGCATAAATGGTTTCCGTTAAGGAATCAGTACTTTCTGACTTTTATTAACAATACCAGATAAAATGTTAAGTTAAAATTAGGAAAAAAAGAGGAATGCCCATTTTCAAATTGCAAATCAAAAAGCCCCAGGAGAGTTATCACTTCCTAAAATTTAAACAGGCCACTACTTTCAACTACATATATAACTGTTTAAGCAGTTTATTATAGGTTTTTATTGGTGTAGGGTTTGCACAATACCTTTGTGTACGCCCGTTGCTTAACATTGAACACAATTTTGTGTATTCTATTTAAATTACTCGACAAGCAAATAAAACTAATTTAGTTTACCTAACCTATTTAACGACCACCTGACCTGTCCAAAACTAATCATTTTAATTGTATTTGTAATCCATGCTAAAGACGGTAAGAAGCACGACTATTCGCACAATATCACATTTTAATACTGTTGCTGAGTTTTAATGTTGGAGACTGTTTGAAAATGCGAGTGGTGCAATGGAAGATGTCTTTTTTTTCAGATTTTAGACATTACATTTGAAAATCAGCCTAGAAAAGTACATTATCAACATCAACCCAAATATTTTCCATCAACCGGAAACCGTTTGAAATTTCAAAACGCTTTTAGCCTTAAATCATTTTCGGGTTGGAAAACCGTGCGTGCAGTTTATGTTGGCACTCGTTAGACTTCGTCCCCTTCATTATCATAGTCAATATCATATTCTATTCTACATTCTAGACACATTCAACTTCAGTAAAAGGATGTCTGCATGACATCTTTAACAAAGGAAATGTCTGCTGCAGAAGAAAGGAAATGAATTGGATCCCTTTATCTTTTAAAAATTTCACTCTAAACCTGTAGTCCCATATTTGTAAGCATTTTAAAGCATGTAAGCATGGTAAATTTAAAACCAAAATTTATATAGTTATTATTGTTCCGTCTGCAGATACATTATGCAAACTGAAAAGTTTAATGCAACTATCATCTAATTTTCGGGACTGTGATTGGGATTGTACTTGGACAGAAAATGTAGAAAAGTATACAGCAGTTTCATTTGACGCCCTAGAATATGGGAAAAGTTACTAACTTACTTTTATGTTGTAAATTATATAATTGTTATGCATACGGTCGACGGATAAATTTTGTTTGCCTAACCTAAAGACAAAAGAACTAGCTCAAGCGGGATTCAATTCCACTCATCCCAATAATGTAGACTATTTCAGTCAGACATTTTTTCATGGTTTAAATACTACATTTATCTATGTTTAATCTCCAAATTTCACTAAATAACTTGGGATAATATTGAAAGTTCCTACTTATGTAACCCAACATTGCAATGCATTGCTGTTATAACTGTATCTCGTCAAATACTGTCGGGATTCAAAGTGTCATTATGTAAATGTGGTTTGACTTTTGAAATGTTTTGTCAGCCCAGAGAAATCTTCTTTACTGTGAGCTTGATTTTTCCACTGTATTGTTCATTGTGTTAGTTTCGTAGTGTTCTAACCGAGATAAGCCTAACGAAATGAGAAAAAAAAACAAAAAGAAGTATTTGAAAAGGAAGATTCAGGATAGGAAAATTCAGGAAAGGACACATAACCATGTATTCATTTTAGGGCTCAAAGATGCTTCATATTTTATGTGATATGTGATATGTGAAGGAACTATACTCTACCTTTGTATAAATTCTTGTAGACTTCGAATAATGTACAAATGCAACCCAGTTGAATATTAATGTGATAAAATTTGATTTTTCTGTGACCTTACTCACACGTTTGGAACTCTGCCCCTTAAAAGTATAATTTAAGTACTATTAGTAAACGTATCTATATTTTTCCCCTCTGACTTGCGCATACATTCTGGTTTACTGATAATCAGTATCAAACCATAATGAATAAAATTTACTCCGTTCGGAATAACGATCCATGCTACTAAAATATTAGAACACTCAGCAGGGGTGATGGGAATTGAGATGAACT
Source organism: Orchesella bifasciata (assembly GCA_034697805.1). NCBI lineage: Eukaryota > Metazoa > Arthropoda > Collembola > Entomobryomorpha > Orchesellidae > Orchesella > Orchesella bifasciata. Next base: position 8,592 of record JAQGAP010004115.1, read on the forward strand.
TAGTTAACTAACTTACTTTAAATATAATTTTAAATAATGAACGTAGTGCCCATACCAGGTAGTAGTAAGTGGAGTACCATTTGCGAGTGTGATAAAAAGACATTCGCATGCAGGATGCAATCTTGATGTGAGGTGGTTGATATGATGAGTGTCTGCAGCTGGATCGGGTCCATGATTATCTGTCTTTAGGTGGAATGAACCTGGCCCGGTAGAACAGAGGTTTGTAGAGCAGTTCTCCATTGTCCTCTCTGACAAAACTGACAAAACGCTGTTTAAAAGAGAATATAAAGGGAAAATTAGAGAACATAAGATAATTTTGAGTCACTCGAATGAACAGAAAAACTCCAACATGGTGTAAAACGTTATTTAATTACAAATTTCGAGTGTACTTAAGCTTTCAGCATCTTCCTGCTGCATTGAAGTCTTCAATTTGAAGGCGGTGAAGTGGAACTGGCCTTTTCCTTGCTTTTGTTATTTGGCTCCTCCCCTCCCATGTATGCTTTTTTCTCCACCTGGAAAGATTAGGCAAAACGAATTTCAAAAACGGACTTGCTAAATTGAAATGCTTACACCCAGCAAAACTTGGAACGGATACATATTGCACCAACGAATATAAATTAAAATAGAATGAACTCACGTTGTGAATCGCTAAGTAGACCAATAACTGATACGAATAACCAGCTCAGAACCATTTCTTCTGCTCGGACGATCTCAAAATTCTACTCAATTCATGCAAAAAAGATTGCTTGTAAATACTGTGCAAGTTAATTCCAAGACTAAACGGCAGCAGTTAGGACAGAATACTTCCACATCGGCCTGCACAGTTTACAACTACAGACTAATCAATTCTTGAGATTGATGAGGTGAGCTAGCTGAAAGCCCAGTTGAGAGGATGAGGATGTTGAAGAACATTTTTGCCTACGTGGCCCGAAGTGGCGACTCGGCTGGGGTAGCTGCGGGGGCAGCGGAGGCGTGATAACCCGGGCCCGGGGGTCTGCTTTGCCTTTTTTACACAATTAGGATATAGCTTAAGTAAAGTACATCGTGAGCTTCAATTCTATGCATGATACCATACCACATGTCGGAATGGAGTGTAGCACATACAGAGGCGGTTGGCGACGAGTCAATTGATTTTTAGACTAGGGGAGGAAGCTTGCCAATAGGTACACCACCCGCCTAGTGACCTACTTCTATAAAAATGACTACTGACCCACTTTCACTTCCATTTACAAGTACAATTGAAATATCAATTTATTGTAGTTACAGGAAAATATTATTACATAATATAGATTAGTATAGGAATAACAAGATAACATTTGATAGTATAATTTTATAATTTCATATTAATTGTTGAAAGTAATGAATGTTGCGTTGGAAGAAGACTTATACAAAAGTACGGAGCCGCTGTCACACGTACTCAGTGAAGTCCTCGACCACAAACGAAGGGCGTTTTGCAGCAGCACCTTGTGCAGCTCCTACGACACCACCTCCCATCATGATCCCCGGGGGATGGAGCTCACTGCTCAGTTCTTGAGTGGAAAGGCTCAGAGCATTAGCCACCGTTTCAGGGAACACTCTGGCCCTCAGTCGTTTGATCGCCCTCAACCTCTCCAGCCAGTTGGAGGCGTAGGGCTCGGCATTTGTGGCAAGTTTTTTGTGGATCACGGAAGCCAACTAGAGAAAAAAAAGTTTTAAAATCCTTTTAAAAACTTCAAAATTAAAAAAATCTACAATTATAATAAAAATTGTTGAAATTGCTTACATTGGAATGAAGTGCCATCTGCCTCGCCATAACGGGGAGGTTCTGGTCCGACACGATTTTGACGTCGGGATGTCCAATGTCCTCCACCACGCTCGGCTTAGCTTTGACAAACACCCTGTTCGTCCGGTGGTCCAGGGGTTGAATGATGACACAAGCGTACAAGAACTGGCATTTAATTGTTGATATATCAAACTCCTGGTCCGAATTGTTGTAGACAATTGCTACAAAATCGTTTCCAATGTGCCTCTTCTTCCCATTACAATTAGGATCGGTGGCTAGTCTCGTGGGCATCAAGGTGGCCACATGAAAAATGACCTAAGAATTTTATAGAATATTTTTAAATAACAAATTATATCATAAACTTTAGATTTTTTATAGAAAAGAACATACCTGCATGAGATCATCTTGCCAAATACAAGCAAACTCTCCATCCGCATCTCCCGTCTTATCCAGCCCTCCCAAAAAGGTGGAAACAGGATCAGTCTCTTTCAATTTGATGAGGCTTCCAAGTCCCTGAAGGAAATCTCTGTATCTCCGGCTTCCATAAGCATTTTGGAGGATTGCAGGCTCATTCTGAGCTTGACCTGGACCCACATAGAGGACCCCAATCTTGTGGGTTTCATACGGAGGGATGTAGTCCAGAACTTTCAAACTATTTGTTGT
>JAQGAP010004116.1:0-11013 GCA_034697805.1 Orchesella bifasciata
AATGACTTACCTATAAAAGTATGAGCACCCTCGAACTGTGTTATGAGTAAAATGCTCTGATGTATTTTTCTCATTTCCAAAATCTTCCAATGGATCTGACCACAGGAGGTCGCACATAGGCCCAAACGCTGGTGGCTCCTTGAATCGATCCAGCTGCAAAGATAGATCAAAGAGTTTGAAATTAAAATAGATTTCAACTTAAGGCGGAAGCATCTTTTAGATTAGAATCTGCAATCAGAATAAAATTATATTGCTACTTACCCTTCTAATATCATCTAAAGTGTGGATTTCTGGAGAGAGTCCACCATGTACGCAGAGAAACTGCTGGTTCATGAGAGCAGCAAGTGGTAGACAATCGAAAGCTTCCATGCACGAATCATACACCCTTTCAGAATACTTAATCTTGCCTGTAAAAATGTTTAAAGAGACCGTTGTAATTTCCCAATCCTTGACCAGTTGGAGGCCTCAATGCGGAATAATGTGTTTCTTAATTTGGAGTGCTTACACTTACATTCTTGCTTGAAAGTGAAATATTCAGTCAAATGTCGACATTCATGATTCCCACGAAGAAGATATAATGTATTTGGGTAGGCTATTTTTAACGACCATAAGTATAAGACGCACTGAAAAAAATAATCATTAGGTTATATTGTAACTGTGAGTCTGAATATGTATTCAGAGGTGAATGTGTGTCTGTGTTCGGTTTTAGGACTACGAGCGAAGACCGAGAATGAATGAGCTGCATAGTCGGAGACAAGCTATCCAACATCATTATTACACAAAATATCAACAGTTGGTTTGTCTTCATCAAACCAATTTATCGCGAAATAACTTTGCTACTTCTTTGATAATTACTTTTTTATTTCCAGTTTGCAAAATGTGGAATACATTAGTACTTACCAATGACATTCATCACCCCACACTCCATTGCATTATTGTTTTCATTGTGGAGCTATGAAGAATGTTGAAGTAGCTGTATACCATGTGTCATTCGTAGAATTATAATTATTCTTTCATGCGCACAAAAGAGCCCGTAGTAATTTCCTCTTGTTTTAATAAATTAACCTGGAAACAGGATAAGCCTCCGACTCCATATTATTTTCTCGTACCAGAGGGACCAACGGAGCAGCCGTGTAATGTGTAGTTTCGGCGAAAAGGTTGTGTGTTAACGATTACAGTATTTCTTGAAAATTTCATTACGCTTCCACACGCGAAGTCATATAATTTATACGGACTTTGCTAATTAGATTCCCTGTTCTTACCCATACAGATGATGATGATGATGATGAGAGGGAGAAAAGTGAAATAAGATGAGGAGGAAAGACTATGTGTGTACATACGGGAAAGAGAGTGTGGAAGAAAGACATAAAAAGATGGAGTGAACATAGTGAACAACTTTTTGCAGTCATGTTTACTTGCATTCTTACTACGAAAAGGTAGAAGGCTGAGGAAAGGGAATAGAGAAAGTCATTTACAAATGTAGGTGAGTTGAGTGAGTATGCTATTCACTTAAAAACTTCTACATGCCACATTAAACATGTACATGCCTTTTCTCTCCGAAAAACAGGAGAAAACTTATTTTACAATTTAGCATCTTTTTTCTTCTTGCTACTCTTCGCCAACCGCCACCTCACATCACCACCACCATCACTAACTACACTACTGCTCTTTCCTGTTCTGCGGGTTGACTACTTTAACTTTCATTTTACGCAGCTTCCATAAAAAACCGAAACTTGATCTCATTACAAAGTTTCCTCACGATGACGATACACTCAAGAAAGTCTTTAGCTTGTGTGTGTGTATAACTATATCTACATAAAAACATTGCGATCGAAGACACACAAACTCACACCGACATCAGTTGCTCCTCATCATCATCTTCCAGTCATCAGCATCCGCCTAACTAAACCAACATTTCCTTTTCCCCCTTTCTTCGAAACAAGTCTGTACTGGAAATGTTGCTCAAATTCATTCTCACTCACTCATCTCATTTATTTAGCTCACATGCATGCAAGAAGCTTGTGAAGAAAAAAAAAGTGTGGAAGAAAGTCTGAGAATTATTCCTTCCAAAGTTTAATTCATTTTATGTACATTCTATATTGAGTGAGTTGAGAAAGCATGAAGAGTGAGTGCCAACTAACTATAAATGTGTGGTATCATGTAGGGATGAAGAGGATGATGATGATGATGGTATAGTCGTTTTTTGACCTAATTTGTGGCGTGTCACGTTAATGGAATTATGGCTGAGGCAAAGTAGAGAGGCGGTACTTGTACACAGACAAACCTCACCAAAATATAATCGGCATTATCATTATGGCGTGTAAAGTACAGGCCTTGGACTCTCTAACGTCTACTTTTCCTCGCATTTCTATTCACAACAAAGTTGTTTATAATGAAAATGTAGCGTCAACGTCTGTCGACCAAGTCATGAGTGGACAATGCAAGAGAAACTTTGTTCACACAACTAAACAAAATATGAATGTGCTTTTCCTCCTAATTTCTCAATTTCAAAACTTTAGCTTATGATTGTTTACAGACACGGAGAGCTACAGACGTATCTGATGCACATGATATTATACACCTGCGTGCATTAGCAAGTGCTCTTGTCGCAACATTTACGTCCTTTCATCATCACCCCTTCATTATTCTACCATCTGCAATAATAAGATAAAATAGGGACTTGCGTTTGAAAGCTCTTACAAAAGAGAGTCGTTAAATATTATACGGTTGCGTTAAGCTGATTGCCATCAAAATGTAAATCTGCTAGTATTCTCATAAAACCGTAGCTCCCTAAACCTTTTTCATGGAACATGAAATAAATACAACTTTGGAGGTCTGTCGAGTAGTAAACAAAAGATTTGAAAAATGGGTCGGGCTAAAATCCGACAGTGAATCTCTAAATCATTATCATCCGTCCAAGAAAGATAAAATTTGCATGTATCTCTATAATAAAAAAAGTACATATAACTAAAATTGCCAAGAGTCCATTTTTGAACAAAACATGAAATAAATGTCTAGGAAAGAAGTAGTAACGTATAAAATATATATGTAGCATTTTTTTGGTGAAAAAAGTGCTCTAAATTCCATTGCTCCTATTTCCCATTTTCTACCAACATTTAAACTTCCTTTTTTGCCTTATATTGCTTCTCTTTTCTTAGCATTTGAAGCCGTTACTGTGCAGCATTAAACTTTATTCTTAATATGTGGCAGTAAGAGGACTAATGTACTTTTCTTCTCTTTCATTCCATCACGACTAATGCTTTCACTTAGTTGCCAAAAAGAACTAAGAAGGTACTTTTCACAGCAACCCGTTTCTTTCTTTCAATACTCTTTCTTGTGTTGATGCGCCATAACACTCCGTGCTCAATGTCCCATAAACACTGAAAAATGCTGGTAGGGCTCTCCAAACTCGACTTTACATGAAAAATCCTGTACAACACAGCCCGTCATCAAAAGAGAAAAGTGTTGTGCTATGCTACATAACGTAATGCATGCCATGCAATTAAACTTCAGTGAAAGAACAGAGTATGGTAGTAGTTGCGGCCATGCCATGTTATTAAAATCCCTTCCTTCCTCTGTGTTATTATTTTAAATGAAAATGAGCATTGTGCGTTATTTTTATCCTGCACTTATGACCTCTTCCGCTAAATCCTGATTATAGGAGTAGTAGAAGCAGCAGCCATGCCATAATATTAATGTACATTTTTTGGGGCATGCTCATTCAAGGGAGTGTTTGAGTCACGACGAAAGAAAACAAATGGCTCTTTCACAGGACGGGAATAGTGCACTAAAAATTTGTCTTTCCTCCTTCATCAAACCAAGAAGCCCATTACTGTTTCGTCTTTTGTTCTTGTAACGACATTCTTACCCACTGACGACGACGACCATGTTGATGAAGATGATGCTAATGATCATTTTGTGTTTTATGTAACTCTTGTAGATTCTTTTTGGACGCGAGGAGATTACCTTGTTAAACACTAGTTGAACTTTGTAACCAAAATTGAGTCAATGTAATAATTAGTGTGGGCTGACAACTAGGTGGTGAGCTGGTTAGCTCAATATCCGTCATTTTTAACGTATTTCATATTTTGCAAACCGTTACGAACAACACGCGTCACGCCAACTAGCCGGTACATCTACGCCGTTGATCTTGGCAAGTGCTGAGTTGACTATTGGGGTGTACGTACCTCTATACTAAAGTATCCTCTATCAACGTAGTCGCCTAGGAATAGGTACTTTGTCGAAGCCGGGTCCCCGCCGACGTCGAATAGTTTCATAAGGTCGTAAAACTGGCCATGGATATCTCCACAGACTGGAAATAACAAACAAGACAATTGTCACATCATCAACAACTTTATTAGAAGAGCACATGCACACACAAACACAATGGGCGGTTGACGAACGAGGAACGATGAGCTATAATCAATTTTTATGTGACTCTCCAATCATGTAATCAACTACTGTGATTTGGAATTCCGTCGTTATGTTATTTTTGGATTATCCAATTTGCCATCAGCCCCCTATCACATCATCTCTACCTTTTATACAATTGCTGCCAATTTCTTTGACTTTTCAGCCGTCATAAATAGCTAGGTTGTTTGCTTCACCGGAGCATATAGTAAAAATAATATTGATTTTGACAAGTGACAAGCTAGGCCAGCAAACGAACGGTCGTGTCGTGGTGCGCCGGTTATGTATAAAGGGAAGTCAGTAGAGTATAAAACAACAAGCATATTACATTACACTAATTTGATTTCATGGGTTCTTCCATTCCTATACTTTATACGATACAATATATAGAAAAGTAGTATGTATATACCTGTGACAGGAGCCTCAATGTCGATCATGGTCCTTTCTGCCCGAAGTAGGGCGGCACCATCATTGATTATTTTAAGAGCAGCAGCATCTTCTATTCTACCTTCATTTATAAAGTGTTGCTTCAGTCGCTCATGATTCGGCTTGCCAGTTTTTGAATCAAATACTTCAGCCATGGTCAGCTTGTGACTAGGCGGCAAGGGGACACCTGCAAAATAATCAATGTAAATTATTTGTTAGCACAACTTGACATGATTTCTTCTCAAACTCTCTTGATCATCTAGTCAGACACATTCCAAGTTACCACATCCCGGTTTACAATAGTTTACGCTGCTTTTCAACAAAATGAATGATGTCACCTTTCCCCTTTCCTCTCAAAATGAATACCCCTTAAATGCAAATTATTCTGTGTCAGACCTCACTCCATTACTGTCTTACACCTTTCTTCTCCTTCTTTAGATTACGCTTCTTCTTGCCCATACAAAATGTCTGAATTAAGAGAAAGGATTACAAAAAGAGCAAATACTCATGAATGATACATTAGGTTCGCTAATCTCCCTATTTAGGAAGACAATGCTGAGCGAGCGCTCCCTCGCTTTCTCTACTACACCATCATCATCATGTCCCAAAACAAAAAGACGAGACCACAGAATATTTTGTTTGACAACCAGAAAGAAAATATATGTTTAAGTTGTGGCAAAGAAGCAAAAGAATAGGTTTAAGAGCATAAAGGCTGTGAATTGAGTACGTATACGTATATTTTATAGTTGGGTTGAGATACATTAGGAAGAATGGTTCCTGAGCTCCTTATTATTTTCAAGGAACACGCCTAATGTAGGCCAGAGAAAGAAAAATGTATTCGTGAACCGTGAGAGAAAAGTTTAGTTGTAAGTTGGCGAAAATCCTTGTTGCTCTACTACACTGCATCTCAGACACCTTTTATATACTTATTACGCTGTGTTGGTTGCTCTCCCTCTCCTCTTCTAGACATTGGAGAACAAGCAGAAGAGAGAAACGGAAATATCAACAGGTATAAAATCCATATTTCACCCAAAAAGTTTCTTTTTACTTTTGGGATACTACTGCTTTTGGCTTCCGTTCCCCTTTATTACAGAGTGAAATGAAAGATAGTTTCTGTAATGACAAGAACCTTGTAATAAAAGAGGCATTATTATGAGAAATCGTGAAGAAAATTATGGAAGACCGTCCACAAAGTCATTTACGGACTCCTTAAATCATTGTGCTCCACCAAATTCCATGAATCATTGTGCAGTTAACTACGACCGCATTTTGGAGGATGGATGACAGGAAATGAAATAGTTGTGCTTACAACACAACAAATTTTGCGTATTGATTTTTGGACTCATTCAATTTCCGTACAGTTGTCAGTCATTGTTCCACCCTCGTCATAATTATATACGGGTTAGACAATGGATACACATCAGTTCACAAGCTGCTTTCTATGAAAACAAAAGGGTGGAGGAACGACTCTAAGAAAATTCTATTCATCATGAACAGTAGAGCCGACCTGAATCCTCACAAAATTCTATCCTTTCATCTTCCCCACATTTACACAGGCTTCCAGTTCGCGTCAGCCACAGGAGACATATTGTTGTATGAGAGGGTACAAACAGGGAAACGGTGATTGTGATTAGAATCCGCTTCTGTCTCTCCCTTTCTACAGGTAGGAATAACAGGCTGAGAGATGTAATGAAGTAACAACATGTAAAACGAGGCGATGCACGAGCTCATCCGACAGACTCCCGTTTCGTGTTTCGAGCTAGTTTCTACTACGTCTTCCTTTTACACCTCAAGACTGAGAGAGCTTATTCTATTAGATGAAATGGAAAGTAAATGCTCTATTAGTTTAGTTTGATGGGGCCTAAAAAATCTTTGCTGACTTATATTTCACGGGGAATATTGAGCAGAATGCCAAAGTCAACCCAGGGTCATAGTATATTGCCAAAAATGTGTGTTCATTTCAAAATCATATAATATTAGCATGAATGAACTGAGAGTTGAAATGCAAAAGTCATTGGGATTCTTCCACTTCCTCAAAATATCTTGGCACGAGAGTGAAATACCAAACTCATACACTATTCTTTACCTTGAGATAACTACAATTATTTAAACAATTATTATTATTATTATTATTATATTCAAATATCGAAGTGAGCATTTCAAAGACAAAGTAAAACTGAGCGCAGCAGTAGTAACGCACCTGGAACCCGCCCATTCTCATCCAGCTTCCCTGAGTATTCATCATCCTTTTGATTAACCCGAATAACATTAACTTTAACTTCCGCCGGCTCCAACTCAAACTCCTCGTCATCATTATCATCAAACCCGTAATAGTCCCCATTATTACCGGAACCATTGAAATCGTCAAAGTCCTCATTATCCCCACCGGCTAGGCTGTCATCGCTAATGTCTAAATCCATTTCTTTAGCAGAGTCCTTCCTCTCTAAATTGAGACTAGTTGCACCCCCTCCCTCAACATCAACCTCATTATTATCATCAGCAGAGGCAGGAGCAGCACGTCTTGAGTTACTCCTTTTTGCATGCTCATCATTATCCGCAACTACCACCTCCTCCCCACTGCTACTTCTATCTACTTTCCCTCCCTCTTTCAAATCATCATTAATATCAACTTTCCGTTTCTTTTTCACATCAGATTTCAGCTTTCCTCTCCGCTCTTCTTCCGCCTCCTCAAGTGCCATAAACTCCAAATCTCCAATATCATCTCCATCCACATCCATCCTATCCAGCCAATATAATAGCTTGTGGCTTTCCCACAGAAAGAATGTCACAAAATTTTTGTACACGAGTGCTAAGTAAACAGACTAGAAACCTTATAAAAATCCCATGTTTACTTTACACACCCAAACACTAACAGTGTGGCTACCTATATGTTCTTCCTTTTGTTATATATGGAATGTCATATATCCACCTTTGACTGGTGCTACTACACACACACACACACTCATACACTACCGAATAAATCTCACAGGTGATAAAGCAGATAAAAAAAAGTCGTATTGCTTATTGCTCGTTCACACAAACACTCCTCACAAAAATTCAATTTCCTCCTTTTTTCACTTTAACTTTTTTATTACGTTCTTTGCAACTTTCCTTTCTCTTTTCAACTTTCAAATCTCTTGCTGTGCATAGGCCTATGTATGTGGAGTGGAGTGCTACATGAGAAAGTCAGAGTCGTAATAATAATGCGAAAACGAAATACGATATATGATATGTGCATACACTATAGGATGACGAATTGAAATACAAAGCACTGGAGAGGAGAAAAGGAAAAGGCAATAGAAAAATAATAATGACAACACAAAAATAACAACGAACTAAGAGAAGAGAGGCAGCCGAGCGTAAGTAAACTTTTTACATTTTGTGAACCTCAAGGCACATATATACTTCTCCTCAGTGAGACCAACAACTGACTACGGAGACACAAAATATTGTATATTATTTCCCTTCTTTCTTCTTCCTCATTATTATTTCTTTTTCTTTTTTTGGGAAATGAAAAAGTACAAGTGATCTTTTTCCTACTCAGTACACAACACAAACAACATAGATGAACTGGATAAGAACGGTATGATTCTTTCTTGCTGTTTTTACTTGTGTTGTGTGTTTTTTCTTTCTCACAACTCCTTCCCTACATTCGACGAAGATTATCATCAACAACAACGTGATTATATGCATGTATCCTAAAGTAATCCATTCAAAATGATAGGAGCATATATTATAGTATATAAAAATTTGATACTACATTGATGCATGTATGTAGCTCTTCTCAAAATCTGGATAAATGTTTTTGTATGCCTACTTCAACCATGCTGCTGTGACTGCGTTATGTAGCGTGTGTGGTGGTGGCGTACGTGTATGAATTTCAATGAAACAATCCTCCATTTCACAATACTGACACATATTATTTTCATTTTGAGTCTGGCCACGGAGAAGAATAATATTTTGCTTTTTACCTACATCTTCGTACAGTACGTTATCCATATCAGCAAAAAACAGGAGTCAACTTTGCACTGCACACCGCATATACACACCACTGACATTACTATCATCGCTGCTAATACATGCTCATTATTTATAGCCGTTGGCAACTTGCTTGAGTCAAGGCAGAAAGACATAGTCAATGTCAAAAGAGTTTATATATTAATTTTCTGCTGTTGTGCTCTTCTTTTGCAGGCAGTCATCATCGTAAACATCACAAGGTATGCGAGCAGAGTATAGCACTCACATGTTTGTTTATATGTATACCTATAAGTATGATCCATTACCATAAGAAGAAGGAGAGAGATAGTAGGAGATGTGGTTTGGGTTTATCATCATCGGCTGAAAAGCATGTGAGCATCATGAGCCAACCAAAAGCATCATAATAATATGCTACAAGACCACACAATTTTCTTCCCAAGTGGCTTCACAAAAAGGATATTTTATATTGCTTTATTTCCCCATATTTTCAACAAAACATGATGGTGATGATACTTTTTTAACTCGGCAAACTTTTTTCTACCCGATAGCATCAGTATGGGAATATATTATAGGTTTATATTGCACGAAGTTATAATGTATAATAGAAGATAAGGGAATTATTGAAATTTAAAATGTTGAATGTCCATTCATTTCATAATCCAGTTTCATTGAGACTCTTGTAACCTTCAGCTGAACTGGAGCCAAAAATGGGTATGGTAAAATGCTACACTATTCTCTCGCACAAAAAGTTGAAGCCTGAGTCAAGTAGGAGTGTGGTGCCCCCATATATTTATATTTGTACAGTGTATGATGCCCCATAAGTCACAAAACTCTGTTTTTTGGCTATAGTTTTCCTTGTTTTATATATGGCACTTAACCTATGGTTCATTTCATACCACAAAACGTTGTTTGCATGACTCACCATCACCACCACCAACCAACACTCGCTTTGCGATGATGATGATATGTCAACAATAATGGTGTATTGGTAAATAATGTTTTGTGCTTAGGACTGCTATATCAGTATATTGAATCTTATATTGGGTTCTCAAATTGAAATTTGCAAGCTGCTTAATATCCTGAAGGTTTGGAGCTAACCACCCAAAGGTAAATTTGTTACACTTGTCCAAAGTGCCGGTTTTGTACCAACCATGCCATACGTTTTTCTGCTGATTAGTTTGTAACCGCTTGCTCCATTACAAATCAAGTGATGACGACGGAAAAAAGCAAATGATTATGATGAGTGGAGTCAATGCCAAAGTCAAGCTGAGCACCGAACCAGTTGGATTTAAAAGTGTAATATGTACAAATTCCATGAGTGGCTCCTACTACATATACTATAATACACAGTAATATATCTGTTTATTATAATTATCGCGTAATAAGCCGAGGCGTATCATTTTCCTTATTCCCTTCGCTTTTTAGAAGAGGCTGAGCTGAGTGTACTTGGTTTCCTTTTCTGGCCTAGACTAACCGATTCCCTGCCAAAATATCCACGAACCGTTTTCTTATCAAGTGAAGCAAGTTGGAACAATTAATAACGCTGTACTCTCATACCATCTCAAGAAAACCTGGTTCCACTTAAGTATGATGTTATCTTAATGAGGTACAAACACAGAGTGATGAATAGCACTTTATCGTTGTACACATATCGCATCAAATTTTTTATGCCTTTTCCTTCTCTCCTCTTCCGATCATAAAAGTTGTATTTATGTAGGTAGATAGATAAGCATGTAGGATTTTATGGTCGGAGTCAATTCCAATTTTCAACACATTGCATACAATCTCCTTCAACTCGTTTGTCAAACATTCCAATATATATCGCCTCAGAAAAGTGCTATATACTCATCCCATGTATAAAACATGAACCTCCGATGCGAAACAACTACAGAATCAAAACTTTTTTTCCCAAACTACTTTTAAAATGTAAACAACAAGGGAATTCCCTTCCTCCTAAAATCAGTCGAGAAAAAAATTGGGAAACACAAGACATAAAAGTAGAAAAGTGTTACATTTCGTAAAGCGAACTAGATGGGAAGAGGGAAAAAGCCACATAAAATTTCCTCTCAGTGTATACTATACTCATCTCGGAGATGTACAAACTAAATGTACACGGTCAGTTAGCATTCAGGATCCAAATTTGCATCCCCGGGATCCAAATTAGCATCCCTCGAAAGGATCCAAATTTGCATCCCAGGG
>JAQGAP010004117.1:0-11012 GCA_034697805.1 Orchesella bifasciata
CTGGAACATTCTGGACTGCTCGATAGTGGGAATAGCTTTGGCAGGTGAATGTTCTTCCATAAATGTATAAAAGCAAAACCTGATAAATCCAAATTTAAATTAATAATATACTGTTGTATTCCTTTCAGATTTTTTCGCATGTCAATTTTATCATCACTGGATACTTTTAGTAATTCAAAACGTGAGATTCTTAAGGATTTTGCGTCTCTTTCAATTCTATCTTCTAATGCAACGTGCCATTATAATCACCGCATTGTTCAAGACAGTTAAAACGTTTGGAATAGTAATTCTGAACCACATATTGTTCTACCTGTGTTTATATGTAGCTATGATCATCTTTAGGTTTATGTGTGTTAACATAGTATACAACTGTATATTGGATACTGGTAGCATTTTACGAGAAAATTTATACAACTTATTTGCTACATCGTACATAGCAGCCCCATTTAAAACCATGAGTCCTGAAGTTCTGCTGAGGGATTTAGGAAACCTTAGCACAGGTTGTAGTTTTCAATGTATTATTAACACATGTGGCCTTCTACTATTTTCACTACTGCGAATATTCTTAGTTTTCAATTTATGTCTTATTTTGGTATCGATCCTTTGCCAATACTTGGTGTATAAAGAACGGGTTAATTGTAAACAGGAAATTAAATCGCGTGATACTTTATACCTAGAAGATAAATCTTCCTATATGATAACGTGTACCTCTCCCGATACACTAGATATTGAGACAACCAGCAGTGCTGGAACTAGCTCAAGAATAAACACCGCTTCTCGATCCATAGACGTTGAGCAAAACGGCTTATATGAGGAAAGTAATGGCTGCAAAGTTTTCTTTGTCGAAGCTATGATTACAACAGTTTGACATAGGGTATTCGTAATTATTGTCTTCACAATTAGTGTAAACTTTTCAAGTTTACATTTAGGTTATATATGATATGATAGTAAATCAAAAGACCTGAACTCGAACTGTTAACCTGATAGAAATTTATGACAGAATACCATACCATGACTTTTATACACAATTTAATTAAGATGGAGTTGATACGTTGTATGAATAAATTACGTTATGTTATGTCTACAAAGTTGTATTTGTTTTAAAGATGAAAGAGCGCGTTGATTTATTGATTTGATAAAATAAAATTGTCATTTTCAATACGACATATTTCAACATATGAAATTTTTTACTCATTATTATTGGTATTTTATTTTGCTAATTTTAGAATAGACAATAAAAGTAATTAACAATATATATACTTAACATATATTATGCATAGAAGTAATTGTGATCTAGATGGATGACTACATACATGTTACCCACCCATAATTATAATTTAGCGACTCTGGTTTACCAATCGTACATATTTACTGAGAAATGGAAATTCCTGAATATTTACCAATTTCCTTCCTGAAGGACATCATCCAGTCTCTAATCCTCTCAGAGCATAGTCCTAAAGTAATTTCTCGTTCTAGGATATTAATAATATTTAGGAACAACCTTTGACTTTTTGTCTTACTATATTCCATCCAATACGCACAAGCTAAGACAGCCCAGTTATCTCTTTGTTCAGGGTAACATCTAATTGCTTTTAATGTAGCCATCACAGCTACTTTAACGTTACTTTCAACCAAATACGTCAGAGACACTATACCAGAATGCTTAGAAGCAAATAAACTTTCTTCCCTAGAGGTTCCAACAATTCTAGACACTTTCAGAGTACAGAGAGCCAAGTGACGAGGAATGGATACATGAACATTTTCAAGATTATAGGCTATAATAACCTGACAAGCTAGCGCATACAGTTTCGGATTTGTAGGGTACATGTGAATAAATTTTAGAACAACATTAACTGCAGATTTGAAGGATTTCTGAAGTATTTGATAACATACTTGGATGAAAGCTATGTCCGATGCTAAGTTTGGGGTCCACTGGAAAGCTCGAAGTTCATGTATGACGGCTTTCAACAAGTGCATATCAGTCTGTGCTACAGCAATTGCACCAAGTGTAAGTAAGGCACGGGAATTCTTCATCATATCTTTGCCAAAGAGGATGGTTTTCGCTGAATCGACGCCTGTGGTCTGGTTAGCAAGTAGAGCCAAAGCTATTTTGACATCCGGTTTCTTTTTCTCAATTCCAGGTAGATCAAGAATCCTTTTATACATGTCTATAGATGTATTCATGTCGTTTAGTTTGTATAGCGTCAGAGCAGCATTGGTTAATCCTGTTGAGTCCAAATTTGGAAACTGTACTAATTCTTCTTTTGCCGTTTCAAACATCTTCAATGCAACCAACGCGGAAACCTTGTTAGAGTGGATCTTGAATCGGTCTTCGCTTGCCAATTTATTCCATCTACTGGTATCTTCAGCCAACGTTAATGCAGTATTAAAGGATTCTAACGCTGTTTGATTGAATCCATTCCATCCTGCGACAACTCCTTTCAAGTTAAACAATTCTGGTGATGCAGCTCGTCCTTCTATTCGGCTTATTAAATCGTACAAATGAGTAATTGCGTCCATTCTAGTTAGAAGATGCCAATACCAGTACTGTCGATCTTCCGACTCATCTCCAGTAGGATTGAGAAGCAAATCACAAATCGCATTTCCATATGATACGATGGCAAACGGATGTGGCTTCAGCAAACAAGCATGACGGAACAGATCTGCTGCTTCTGGAGGTTGTAGTACTTCAGCACACAATCCTTGACCGATCCAACTGTTAGCATAAATTGGAGCCACAGACTGACCTTTGGAAAATGCCTTGTGGGCTAATATGTACTGCTCCTTCTTATAGTACAAAATTCCCAAATTTCCCCATGCCACAACGTTGTTAGGATCATGTTGTAGGGAACGAATGTAACAGTGTTGTGATAAAGCAGGGTCACTGAGGTGAAAGGCAATTAATCCAAGAGTATTCCAGTAAATTGAATTACTGGAACACTTAGCAATTGCTTTCTTGCAATAGTGCATCGCTGTTAGTTGTAAATGCCGTCGCGCCACTTCCTCAGGGATGGTGCGGGATCGTTTATAATATGACAATGTTAATTGATGGTTTATGTAGCCAAATAACTCGCGTGAACTTTGGATACTGGTGTCCTCGGCATTAACAAAAATTTGTTGGGCTTGTAGAAGGGCTAATGTTCCTACTTCTTTAAATCGTTTCAGATTCACCTTTTCCACCTTCATCATTTCTTGATAGTCAGTGACTGGTGTTGAGCTGTTGAGAAGAAGCAGTGGAACATGAAGTTCAGTCTCTTCGGGAAGATCCCCCAAAGTTATAGAGTAGTCTCCAACCATCAACCATGGGAGTATCATCGTCTTATCTGAGTATACAATGGCTTTCACAACGCAATCCAATCCATTTTCAACTGCTGAAATAGCTCCCTTATCAAAATTTTCTTTCATCTTCTCTCCAGCAACCGAGCAGTACAGTCTAGCTAATTCCACATGCAGCGGTGCATAGTTAGGGTGTTCTTCTAATAGCTCTTTCAAACCAGCAATTGATTTGTCTTCTTCTTCTAGGAATTGAAAGATTGCACTAATGCGCATTTTGGGATAGAGCGGATCAACTTTCTCTTCCAGAGCTTTCCTGTAGCATCGAAGAGCTGCAGTAAGTGAACCACGATAAAAGTACGCATCTGCTAAGGCTTCCCAAAGAAAGCCATCGTTTATATCAACACGGATGGCTGCCTGCAAACTGTCTACAGCTTCAAGCAACTTTCCTTCTTCCAAGTACATTAAACCGAGTCTTGACCATACCCACTTTGATTTTGTTTTCCTCACTCGCGTTTTCGCATCTGTTAGCAGGTCTTTCTTAGATTGAAATTCTCCAAGTTCATGATAAATATCACATAGTAAAGCTCCGACATCAGAATCCAAATTTGCTTCATATGATCTTTTAAAATACTTTGCTGCTTGTTGAAGGTTCCCCTCCAAATGGGCTAACTGTCCAAGATACTTCCACGAGTGTGGGTGGCTTTTACCAGCTGGTGTTGCAACAAGATTAGTCAAAATTACAGCAGCAGCTTCATATTCTTCATAATCATACAGGAATACAGCAGATTCAAGCATTAATTCTGGAAGATTGTTATGTGTTTGAACACAACTGTGAATGAAAGTGCCGAATTTTTCTTCAGTCTTTGATGCTTCGTAAACCGCTCTATAAAAATCTAATCTCCACAACGGCAATCCATCGAGACTTGACAACGCTTCGATTGACTCGATCAAAACCTTTAATTCTGACAATTCCTTCCTCTTTAGCACTGTCCTGACATTGAGATCCAAATATGAAACGATCTGAGGGTGATCTGGATTATCCTTGAATGTCCTTTCAAGTTTCAGTCGCTTTTCATTCGCCCGCTCATTATCATTTGCTCCAATTAAGGCTTCAAGGTACAAAAGCTCGAACGAAATCTGAAAATTTTCTTTATCTGCAAGATTGTCATCATTGCAGTTAACTAAAGCTTTCTCAGCATCTTCCATTGCCCCTTCATAATCCCCAATCTTCAGTTTTCCACGAACAAGAACTAATGATGCATGCACGCTAAAAACGGACTCTAAGGCATTATTTATCCAACCGCACCCTTCAGCATATTTACATGCTTCTTCAATCAAATATTTTCCTCTTGCAAAGTAACCAAACCGACTTGATGGGTGTATTTTGAATAGTATATCCGTAATTTTTTCTATTCCCCCAATGTTAACTAGTTGAGCATGTTCTATTCTCGACTCAAGGTACAATCTGCAGATCCAATCCATCGGTGAATAAAAACGATTCCATTGTGCTTGCATCCCAGTGCAGTGCAAAGCCAGTTTCCCGTATTGTTGACTTCGATAAAGTTGCGAAAAATATTTGCGATACGTTTCTTCAGCCGGCTGCGGTGTTTCCGTAACTAGCACTTCCAAAGCCGCAGTGTAAAGCTCATCCTCTTCAGCCGTTCTTGTGTTAGAGTTTGTCGCATTAAATAGTTGAACCAGAAGTTGTGATATTTCAACATTCAAACCTACGTTTTTCCCCAGTCTACCAACGACCTTCAAAGCTTTAGCAGTGTCTTGATGCGAAATGAGGATGTGCGCCAGCTTCAAGGTGTTTTCTATGTACTTTTGCTTATCATCTTTTTCAAAGTGAGTGGCCACCTTCTTATATGCGTCCAGGAGATCGGGATGACTTTTGATGTTCTGTTTCTCATACACGGATATAACTCCTTGCCATCCGTATACTTGAGTTTGGTCAGCTTGAATAGCCTTTTTGTACGCTTCCAATGCTTGCTGATATTTTCCCTGCTCGCGAAATGACGTTCCCAACAGAAGATTTGCTTGGAAGTTTTCCGGTTCTTTTTTTAACACAGTCTGAAGGACAAATTAGTCATCAAATTAGTAAAATAATACTAGACTATGTAAGCTATTAAATGACAACGATCTGAGCTTTGAACTACCTTGCAAGCTTTTGCTGCTCCCATATAATCATCTTTCTTCAAGTTCTCTTTTGCCTCTTTCAGCAACTGTTTAATTTCTTTCGCGTCTAGCCTCGACATTTTCAGTTTTCTGCAGAAGCAAACAAAAAATAGAACATACATTAAAATATAATCACATTAACACTGACTGACTACATAATCAATCACTAAAACTCTTAAATTTAGAAGGAATTTAGCTTACTCAAAGTTATAAATAACTGATCACATTAGTTATTGGTTTGGTAGGAACTTTCCGAATCCAGTATCTGAATATAAAGATATGTTGTAAGGCAATTCACTAATCGAAAATCCAAACTGCCAACCTGTGACGACACAGATGGCAGTGACCACGCAGACTCAATCGCAACAGTTGTGGATTCTGGATTGGAGGTAAATGCTGAAAACAACAAAAAATAAACCGACATCAACATCAACTAAACAGTCAACAATACAGAAACTATCAAATCACAATCAATTACATTTTCAAGCACATTACATCTAAATTCTTACCTCCCAATCACAGCAACACAACAATGAACAAATTAACAATTGAGTTAATTCTCAAACACAACAACAAACTAAATGAATGTTGAATTGACAGAGATTTGAATCAGCAGATACAAATGATAAACAAAACTGACAAAACACAACAGTACTTGTCAGTTTCCCAAAATAAGCTACAATAACTATCTTTTGTCAACAGTTGACAGGAGGTTAGTTCAAGACCGAATTCAAATTGTGTTGAAATGACAAACTGAATTTATCACATTCACAGATCACAACAATCTTGTGTGGTATCTTCATTCTGCACCGGATTAAAAGTACTTCAGTTCACTTTTACACAGAACGTTATTCCCGGTGCTTGTGCATGTGCCTCTATGCTTTATGTATATCGTAAGGTAACGGCAAGGATGATGATGCAGATGCAAGGAACATGTTTTTACAAAAAATCATGTCATGATAATTCAGAATGAAATCAATCAAATGCAAATATCTTTTTGTTGGTAAATTTTATTCTTCTGGTTGATTTTTTACAAGAATTTTGAGGTGAATGGTTTGACATAATTTTGAACTGGTGAATGAATATTGTAAATGTAGTTGGGGAGGATAACTTGTCAAGTTGGTCACTCACATTCTTCTTCATTGGCAGTCTCTTCCTGAATGGTATTGAGAATTGTTGCTACTGCTGCCAGTGCTTCTGGATTGTCATTGGAGTCCTTAGGAATGATTTTGAGGATAACCTGGTAGAGCCAGTTCCAGACACCATCTTCTATGTTCTGCAGTTCCTTTTCCGGCCTGTCCCCTATGTTGCAGGGAAAGTTGTCACAGCCAGTTAGTGTATCATAGATTGCCATTGCACTCCTAGCAGCTTGACACACAGACTGAATATTGGATTCACAACGGAGATTATTTCGACATACTTTGGCAGTGGATGCTGGTGCACCAGAACCAACCCCTCCTTGAGCTCCACAGCCTTCGCATCCACCGTTGTTATTTGGAAAGTTAGCTTTAGAGGGCCCATGACTAGGGCAGGAAACATTAGCCTTTGAAGATCCACAACTGGGGCAGGGTAAATTAACCTTTGAAGATGCAATACTACCAGAGCAGGGTAAGTTAGCCTTTGAAGATCCACAACTTGGGCAGGGCTGTGAGTTGGAGGCTAACTCATTTGCTAGGAGCAATTTAGCCTGGGATACTGAACAGATGTGGGGAGTAGTTGGTCGTTGGATGTCCTCAGATTCCTGTGGACCATCACATTCCGAGTCCATGCCCACAGCCATAATTGGGGCGTAGCTGTATTCGAAAATTCTTCCCGAGTTGGGATTAGTAGACTTTCCGTAGCGCATTTGATCTGAGGGTTGGGACTGGACGCATTTCTCATTTTCCGATGTGTCCACTTCGTACTGGCGTGGACATGGTTCTGGGGGAAGTGTTCTAATGGTAACAGGAATTGCATCACTGAGGTCGAGAAGTGATTCTTCCTTTTCTGCAGTGGGGTCGTAACCTACTTTCTCTCCAATGTCTCGAAAGAGTTTCCCCAACACAAACTTTTCACCTTCGTACAAAAGTTGGTCAGGTTTGAATCTTCCAGGGGCAACAGTCATGTTTTCTGGAACTGTGCGATACAGTTTTTCCAACTGCCAGTGGTAGTCTTCATATTTGGCGATACCACCTGCTCCTGCTTTCATTGTTGCGGGATCTAAACTATTGAGTCTACCAGCGGTGCCCTCGTGGAACATCTTATCGAGAATGAATGGAATGTACTCGCAGGCTTTTTGGGCTTCTTCTGTTAGCGGACCCATTGGTACAACTTCTATTACAGGTCCTGTTGGCTCCGGTTCCGCTGGAGTTGGAGGAGGTGGTTCGGTCTCTGGTGCTGCTTCATCATCTGCAGGGGGTGCTGACTCATCTGCTGGAGCTGGCTCATCCTCCGGGACTGGAATTTTGCTAGCGGATTTCTCTGCAATTTTACCGACAGACTTGGAAGATTTCTCAGCTTTGACAGAAGAGGAAGACTTCTCCCGTTTGGAAACTGATGTTGTTGACTTTGCAGGTGGAGCTTCAGGTTCAGGTGGGGCTTCCGGTTCAGGTACGACTTCAGGTTCAGGTTCTGGGTTTTCAGACGATGTAATTGACGTTTCTTCAGGATCTCCACCCTCCGTCTCGGTCAGGTTATCTGGTATATCATCGTTATCGTCTGCCATTTTGTACCTGTTAATCCATTTTTGTATTCGGTTTAATACAATTCTAACAAAGATTCATTGCATGAACTTTCATCAGGTTTATTCAGCTTACTAGTTTAGTTGTGTGGATTTGCTCAGTAAACCGTTTCAATCAGACCGTCATTACACGCTCAGATAATTTTTCGGGGTTTTATGCTACAAATTTTTGTCCAATATGGGAATGAATTTAGGGTAGTCGTATTGTTAACGTAGGAAACTTTTATGAACTACACGTGGTTGGTTGGCACACACACAAGCTTTGTATTTCAAGTCTTCGAATTGATAACGGAATCTTAAATCTTCCTTTGCATGGCAACCTCCCACAACGAAGGTTATTTTCATGGTCAACCGGACTGGTACTTCCTGTGTTATGAATTTCATGAGGTGGAAGTGCTCTGGACGCTAAAATCTTCAGGGTGGAGATGTACATGAATAATCTGATGCTAAACTTATTCATATGCGAACAATTTATCACAAATGTACAATGTTTTTATTCATATTCTATGCATTCGCAATGAGTAAAATATACTATTCCTACTATTGATAACTTATATAACCTTCATAATAATACTGAAAGCCACGTAACTTTAAGTCAATTTAATTCTTGCTCATTCAAGTCCGAAGGCTTTTGAAACTTGCTTGAATTAACATGCGACGCTCCATTTATAGTCAAAATTTTCAACGTGCATGCAAAAATTTAAAAGTAAGATGTTAAATTTTGTATTCTGCATAAATATTACTAGATGTTTGAATTACTCTTAGAAGACCTATCCAACGAAGAAGATATTGTAGTTGTTCCACGTCTTGTTATATCCGAGGAACCAGTGTCATCACCAGCATTATGACGCTTGCAAGATCTTGTCTTTTCCCATCCAAACTGTTCTTTCAACATGTACCATATTTTCAGTTTAAAATCAAATGCAAAAAATATGAAAGTGCCCTGAAGCCCATTAAACAACACAAAAGGATACCACAACCATTCCCAATTAGTGAATGCGGACAAGAATCCCAAAATCCAGGTGAGCCCCATGATTAACGCCAATTTTGCATACAGCTTGAGACGAATCTCTTCTGATTTTTTGGTAGTCATGCTGTTACACCCATGAAGCGGAACTTTATTCCGCTGTGTACCACCATTAGCCGACAAAACAGGCTTAACTTTTTTTCCGCTGCTGCCAGATCCATTTATAAATTTGTCCCCTTCCCGATGTTGCTGAAACATTGTTTTGACAGTCAACGTGAACAATGTCAAATTGCACAAAATGATCAAAGCGACAGGAAAAGCAAAAAAGAGGAAGAGCGACAGCTTTTGGTTAATCCAGCAGAGATTATTACGACCATAAAATGGACGAAGTTTCTTAAAAAGCAAACCAAACTCGGGGTCCATTAGCAAAGTATCCGGAAGAGCAAAATCTGTGAGTACTGCAAATACAACAATGACCATTGGCGTGACCCATGCAAAACTACTATATTTGAGAAATGTCTTGACACTATCTCCTGAATAGCGTCGGACAAGAAACTCGCTTGAAAAGGTTCGCCAAATGTCAAAACTCATAATGTTCATCCAAAAGAAGGAAGCCAAGAAAAAGTAATGCATTGTTACAGACGCCACAACACAAATCACGCGATTACTAGCGTTTATTAAAGTAAGAAATATGAATTGGGAGATGAGGAGACAAGTTGTGAGACAAAGAAGGTTGGTTCCAGGCAGGTTTCTCATCTTTTTCAGAATTATATAGAGGATTACATGCAACAATGAAAACAGAACGGAGAGTGCCAACAGGATGTTTGAGAGATAGCTCAGAGCAGGTGCAAAACTACTTTGGAAAGTTTGATCCACATTCTTTGCGCATATTGACATACTGCTACCATTATACTGCTCGTATTCATGCGGCTGAAAAGCTACCACTGTGGAATTTTGGGAGTGGTTAACGAGCAATGAACCATTTTGCAAAAGCTTATACTCTCCTACATTCAGAATGATTAGGAAACATGGCTCTGATGAATTTGAAATGGAAGGTTTATCTGGATCTGGATCTGTTTCATTGGCTATCGTGTTATCATCTAGCATTACTTTTTCACACTCTCCATCTACCAAATCATAGCCTTTTGGGCAAATGACGGGAACACATTTGAGTCGAATAAAGTCCCAGATTTCGTCATCATCACATTTGCTAGTGTACCCAACATATCCATCATCCATATCCAGAGAAAAATGTAAGAGAATGTTGATCCCAACTGGGGCACTGTCCATCTTTGTAATTCGAGTTGCAGCGAAAGATGCATGAGCTCCTGAAAATCAAACGAATTTAATAATACTCATCATAAATAATATAATTGTGTATGTGTTTGTTTTGTCAAAGTACTTACGCATTCGTTCCCTAAAGCACTTGATGTCAATAGCTGGATCGCTGCATTTTGCGCAGTGGGGATTCTTGAACTGCTTGTTTTCAGTTGT
This sequence comes from Orchesella bifasciata, assembly GCA_034697805.1. Lineage (NCBI taxonomy): Eukaryota > Metazoa > Arthropoda > Collembola > Entomobryomorpha > Orchesellidae > Orchesella > Orchesella bifasciata. The sequence continues at coordinate 10,635 of JAQGAP010004117.1, forward strand.
TTGTGTGCGACCTGCAGCTCGAATTGAAACTACTTCCATGTAGCTGTGGCAAAGGTTATGAAGGACTAGGTTTTCCTCTGTTTCCAAGTCTAATGAGCACTCCTCTTCAGCATGAGATGGACAATATCTTACGTCCGGAATGAAGCTTTCAATGGCATTGGGCTGGAACTCATGGAAGTACAATGTACATTGGAGGGATTCATCGTCTGGATCAGACCATTGCAGTTTTCCTTGTTGGTACACTGCTCGTCTGTTGAATTCCTCCCAGTCAGTTTGATTTTGGAAAGGGTGCGTACAAAATATATCAGGACGGATACTGTAAATGTCTTTGTTGGGAATGGAGTGGCAGCGTGCGCAATAAATACTGCGATACATATC
>JAQGAP010004118.1:0-11012 GCA_034697805.1 Orchesella bifasciata
TCTCAGAGTAGAAATGGAATTTTGACATGATGTTTTTTGCAATCGGTTTCTTATCGAAGCCTCTAAGACTACAATACGTTGGCCGTTTTTGAGTCCCATTGAGCCACTGTGGCATGGTGTGTAATAATGTACACATAATATATCACACTCAATTCAAGTCCCATAAAACAGCTCGTTACTTTGACTTATTCTGAGCAGAATGTATCGCATTTGCTTGCTATTATTCATAAAACGTAACAATAAAAAAAAGCTCTCTTATGCAATTTTCTAAAAGTTTACTCTTGCATCACATTTCAATTCATTCATCATCGTTACTCAACTTTTTTTTTATCTCTTGTTCACTCACCCGTTGAGCATAATGATCTCATCCTGTGCAGCATTGTCAGTCACATCCATTTGCGACATGAGAATCCCATAAATTTCTCTGCTTGCTTGGTCATCAATAGCCACTTCCATAGTAAGAGGTGTTCCTGGTTGAACAAGAAGCTCATGACCTATGACCCGTCCATCCTGTTTTACACGCATCGTCAACATCGGGTCAGGAGCTGAGCCTTCAAAGACTCCGTCCAATTTCAAAACTCTACATTTTCAGCCACACCATGACAGAAGAGGAGGAGGAAAAAACGGGTCCAAAAATATACCGCAATATTAGCATTTGACTGACATAATATAAAATAGAGCACATTTTTATGTACGAAACACGGATTATATCAAAACATATCATTGGGAAGGAGCGCCAGGTAATAATATTGGTAATCAGGACGAGACGAAATTGTTCATGGGTATATGATAATAATAACAATGTTACGTATATGAAGTACGTGATGCGTCAAGCCTTATAAAAATCATGACTAATAATGTCATTAACGTTTTTTTATCATCTTCATCATCATCATCATTGTTTTGTCAATTTACTCTCTGCTCCGTCTTTCTCTCTTTCTCTCTCTCTCTGCTCTCTGGGCCAGTGTGTACACGGGCATTATTGAGCATATTACACAGTTTAACTTGAGGTTGTTTCAGTTTCTTAGATTATGTGAGATTTTTACCCACGACCAATGCAATGTGGAAGACGATCATCATCCTCATCATGAGAGGAGGAGGATGCCCGAAGAAGTGTAACAGAGCTAGAGAGATAGGTAAGTTAAGTGTGTGCATATTTTTATGACGGGTACTGGTCGTAATAAAAAATGAGCTAAAAATTGGATGATAAAAAAGCTCATACTACACACTGCATTTTATGAAAAATATACACAATTCCCAGTGTATTATACCCACATGATAGGAAAGGTAACAACTTCATCCGTCTTGTTGAATGAGTGACTGAGTAAACTATACGAGACAGGAAAAAATGGGCATGCATAAATGCATGTTATCATCCATATACCACATAAGCCTAGAGTTGAAATCATATTAACTATAAGTGTTAATGCTAGCTAACCCTTTTAAAAGTTTCCTATATATGTGTGCACACAGCCTCCGGTCGTGGTAAACCATTTTTCTCATAATATTGTTGCGGAAGGATAATCAAAAAGTATGCATGCATGTGTGTGTATGAAAAATTTATACAAGACAACTCGTCATCTATCTATCTTCTCAGCCCTAATCTCATATGACACCGTAAACTTTACGAGAAGCACTAAAATAATTCCGCCGTGCATCCGTCCGCCACAAAAACGTTAAACGTCCATGCTGGTATAACATAATGGTGTTCGGTGGTACATGTCTCTATTGTGATACATTAAGAAATGAAATGCAGAGATGCACATACATTAAAATGATTTGCCCTGCAAAAAACGCCTGTCAGCAATGCCAAGCCAAGGCTAATATACACACAACAATAAACCATCATGGTTTGAACAATTTTTATAATATAATGTGTAAGGTAATGTGTATATGCACCAGCCTAAAACGTCTAACGGATCTGAGGCTGTAACTTAACCTTGGTGCTCTTTGAAAGCTTGACAAGCAAAACATTAAAGAAAAAAGTAGGTATAATGATAATCCATATAAGGCAGCATTTTATTAAGATCTAAGAAAATTTGAAATAATTTAACATTTTTCACTTTGGATGAGATTGATAACACATTACGTACCTAGAGACGGTCTCCGAATACGTGAAAATGATGATGATACCTTGATGATCATAGCATGGATATTAAAAAGGGGGAATTGTGCTCTTTCAGGCAAATTTTTATGGTTTATAATGATAAAAAAATATTTCTCAGACTTTTGACATGGTTAATGAGATCATACTGAGAGTTAATTCAGCAGAGAATTTACACTCCCAGAAGATTTTATTTTTCTTACGAAAATTAACTACGGTGTGGCTCGACAAACCATGTAAATGCCAATATGGTTGCTGGTGATGGTAAGTAAGAAGGAACCACACCACCAAAAGTATGTTTTATGGTATTCTCTAATAGGACAATGTGAACATGTCCTCATTTTGTGACACTTGTACCGATTACTATTAGGCAGTAATAAAAAAGGATGGCATCTCTTGAGGGAACACAATTATGATATTCAGTAGGAGCGCCTCACAAAGAACCTCGTTAGGCGCGTCGACAATCAGCTCTGTATTAGCTATTAATCGCCGAATGGAGAAATGCATGAAGTGATAAAATTTATAACATAAGCATTTAAAATCACAATGATCACTTAATAAAATAAATTTACAGTAGAATCTGCCATTCCATATAACTTTTAAGGTCTAATTTAAAAGCACTTAAACTTTCCACCCCATTAATTTCAATATCCCAAAAGTCTTTCCCATAAGTAACTGTCATTCTTAGTTTTTCTTTCCCCTCAGGTTGACTATTTATCACTTGCTCACTTCATGGTGAGTTGACGATAAGCAACAAAAAAAATTATCACGCACACTCACACACATGCTCATATAGCATAATTTCTTATTTTGCCAGTCATCAACAAGTATGCAGTATATAGGTGGCACATGTGCATGACAAGAAATAAACAGTTTCGTCGTTGACAGTTTGTGCTCACTCAAAAATCCGAAAAAGGCGTGTACACACTGATTAAGCAGTTTTTATCGACTTTAACGCAGAACGAAGGCTTCTGTAGTCCCAGAGAATTTATTACCCCAAATGTATTCTGTTTTTATTGCAGAATTTGATCTTGATGATGCGGATGGTGAAGATTTTATAGTGATGCATAATGCAAATTACTACTACCTCAGACTACGTCATACTTATTACGGGTACTACGTGATTTTTATAATATGGAGGTAGAAAAATCGGGTTACATTTTCGTCAACCCACTACTATAACGTAACATGTTGTACGCAAAATATCTGCGTTGAAATCTCTAAAACAAGGGATTGGGTAGGAGGATACATGATACATCAAAGTTTTTGAAGTGTGAAGCAAGTGTAAATTGTTGACTTACTCAGCCTCCTGGAAACCAGCAGGTAGAACATCGCGTCTAATCCTGTTATTATGGTTGAACGCGGTTAGATTAGCAAATTGGCATTTGATCAGTACGGTTTGTGTGTTGTAGACATAGTTTTCATCATCCGTGACAAGCGGAGCAATAACATCGGAAGAAGCTGGCGTAGTTCTGTTGTTTATGTTTGTCTCATCTTCATCCTTCTCAAGCACGACAACATTCAACCGATTGTAGTATGTTCGAGTGCCCTATCATATCAGTTCAAAGAAAAAAAGAAGAAAAAAAATCTTCATCAGTCATCAGATTTCATGTATTTCGCATCAAAATCATATATCATCAAGGAATGCGATGCGATGCGAATAAGCTTGACTGAACTTTAGCTTCCTATTATGTATTATATATTGCATTGCAATGCAAACGAAGAAGAAAAACAGCACAATTTTTTCATGAAACAGAAAAAACACAGAAACAGAGTTTTCATGTGAAATCAGTGAACAGTAAAGTGAAATTATACCGCAAAATGGATACGCATGAAAGCTATTAACTATTTCTAACTATTATTCCCCTACATGTTTGCTACACTCTTCTCCTGTATTTACACATTCAAGGAAAAAAGACAGGTCTGCTTTTAAATCCGTATATTATCACTCACAAGCACATACCTAAGCATGAAGCAACCGGAAGTATTTATCATGTTTTCTGTGTTTTATATACTGTATTAGTGAGGGAAAATATATGCTACAGTCACAAGACTGCACGGACGCCAACAAACTTTTAAACTCGTGCATTTTATTAATATTTGAGAAAACAACGCAAATTTTAGAATGGATGGAGATGACTGCACCAACTATCAACATCGTTTTATGGCAAATAATGGCAGTAAAACTTTTATGTCCGTATCAACACTCCGTTTGCTTCACTGAACTGGTTACTGGTCTCGAACTACAGCCCGCCCGCACGCACATTATAGAATTATTTAGAGTTGATGTAATGACAGAGTAACGATGTAAACTTTAACAATGTTTGCCAGGTCGAGGCCAGCTAATTATTAGTAATTTTTACATCATTTGGCTTATTAAGTTATAGATTGAAATCATTTCTGTAGAAATGAAGTAAGCAAAATTACCAATGAGAAGGAAAAGAGAACTCAAAACTTACGGTTATTTTGTTGATGATGAGATTGGTGCCACACCGGTAAAATGTCAAGTCGCTCAGTGACAACTTGAACTGTATATGGTGCTGGTGATCTTGACCTTTGCTTTGGCCCATGTTGGTTGGAGAACATGATGGATCTGTGAGTTACGCAAACCAATTTACATTTTAGACCCCATCTTGACTTGTAGGCTTGTTTTGTCATCTTTGTCATCGTCACCAATTTGAGTAATGTAGAATGTGTAATCTAATCTATGTGTCTTAACCTCGTATGTCAAAAGCTCGTTGTAAATGTTGATTTGAATGACAGTATGACAGATTTTCTCAGTATTCACTACCTAGCTACGCAATATGAGCGCTGTACGCACTAGGTTCTTGGTTTATGCGAGTTATACAACGCAGTGATATATGTAAGTTACTACCTACACCGGTTTTTGTAGCGGTGGTTTACGCAGAAATTTTAATTATAATCAAGAAACTAACAGAATTTTTAACGAGCCTTTAACGAATTTTATACCACGGGAAATTATTTCCAATTTAGGATAATAAAACCATTTTTCCTGTTGGCTTCAAGCAATAGTCCTCTCATAAGTCGTGTACATAATATGTATCACTGCCACCACCCACACATTACATATCACGTATTATACTTATTACACAGATTGCTTAAACTGAGAGCATTTTTAAATACATGGATTAGCGTTACACTACCTAAAACCTCCTGCCAATTTCCCTGTTTTGTTATAGTTGTATTTGGCAAATTATGCTTTTTGCATTTTTGAAATATAGTTCAGGAAGTGGCACAAGAGTGTTAAACTCAACAGGATCACGTTAGTTTATGAAGATTGAACGTTGCAAAATTAAAAAAGTACTGCTTCTAAACGAATCTAGCAATAAGTATAATGAACATTTTTAAACACAAGGGTTTAGCTTAGCCATGCGGTCGTAGTAGTTGGAAAGGAAAAGGAGCCCAGGTTAAGCAGGTTATGTCTGCTCGCAATAAATTAATCATCTTGTGCAAAAAAGGGGAGAAAATCTAGATTTGTATGCGGAAAACCTGCTAATTTCCTGTTTCGTACGAAGTAATTTAAAGAGCAAAAAGAGGGTTTAAACCCTCATGTTCGGTTATGTAGTCGTGGGCGTGTGTAAAAGTAGAAATTAAGCACACACTGAAATTGGTTTTTGCTAGAGGTTTTTACCGTGAAACAAACCAAGCCTTTCCTCAAAATAAAGACGGTAACATACCTGGATAATTTTTGAGTCCTTGCAGGTAAGCTTCAGTGATCAAATGAGATGATGAGCTTAAAACATCCACAACCATCTCATTTTCATTGCATGCCACTCGGGTGAAAAACGGTGGTTGAGCTGTAGTATCAAAAAAAAGAGGAAAAATATTATTAACAAAAATACATACTTGTTACATCATCTATATCTACTACTTTTCATCCAATTCAACATATGCATTTTTCATACATTCAAAGACCAAATGCAATAATGATAGCTTGTTCCTTCCGAGGAAACCCTTATTGCCTTATTTCCGAAAAATACAAGTTGCATTTCTCGTAGCTTTTTTCCCTTTCACAAGCTATTTATTAGACTCAACTACAGTACACTGCATTCAGCCTCATTAAATAAAGGCCCAAATAAAAATACTTTTGTAGTAAAGTACAGCATGGCATGTGTGTGCAGTAACAACATCGGTTCGGTACAGGAAGTTGGGTTTTATACTTAATTAAATTTGCTGTCAGGTGAATACATCCATTGTACATGTTTTAAAGGAAATTTTGAGCAAAAAGCTGAGTAGCTAAAGAATAATATATTATGATATTTTAACTACACGAGAACAGTTTATTATTATACGATGGTTGGTTTGTCTGTATGTTGGTAGTGAACACTACTTCCGAATAAAATTACGCTGCATTTGAAACTCTTATACCTTAACGTAAATGGTTATGCTTATCCAAACGCGTATAGTAAATGCTTTACTTTTCAAAAAATATATAAAGCCTGCTCATCCAAGCCCAGCCGGTAAGTTCGCTATGCTGTGTCTGTTGTGTGTATTACATCATCATCATATTGTAATAGTAATTGTAAAGTAGGAAAAACGGGTAGCAAAGATTTAACTTTTCATTTTCTTTGAGCCAAAAAATGTTTTGCTTATCAATTTGAGTGATCTTGAGCGTTCAACGTATATATCCCATTATTGTTTTTCAGTCATCATTATCCCTATAAAAAAGCAGCAAACTAAGAGCCTATGGGCTTATTAATACAGCTTCGGTTTGTCTTCGGTCTTGTTCAAGCTCCTGTTTTACAGTTTTTGTACGCACACATCACAAATCATCTTATCAGACAGAAGAATAATATTACTTATGCAGTGCTACTATACTTCACTCGAAATGAAATATATGCTGCTTTGCTCAAAGAAGCAAAAAAGGATTCGCTCGTAAGATGATGGACTGCACTAACTAATAGAACACAGATTTTCCTCTCGATTCCAACCCGAAATGAATAAGAGTAATGAACGTCAAGGAAAGATGAGCTCACAAGAAAAAAAGAACCGTACACTTTTACTTTATAACTTGATGATGATGAACGAGGAATATTGGAATAATAATAGAAGCTAGCGCAAAACTGTAAAATGTGGTTACTCTGAATTAAGACTATTATGCATGAGCTCCAAAAGCTTTTCCTTATCTTTCTATTTCGTTTTGTTCAATTAAAAGCTTTTGCATATATACAATGTCTAAATTAACAAAAAAAAATATCATTTTTTGTTTCAAAATTTAAATCCTCTTACTCTTATGTTTCCTCACGTATCATCATCCCTAAAACTTGAGTTTGCTGCAGAATATTTGGACAGATTGCAGATTTTTTTATCCATAGCATTCTTTTTGCGTGTTTAAGTACAAGCCGCTCATTATCGTTATCATGAATGCAGCTAGATTGTATTAATACATTTTTTATTCCGCTAGGGCAAAACTATCTACTTTCTTTAAAACAGGCTCATTGATTTTAACCTTACAGGGAGTTCCATAGTTGCTAGTAGTTAAGTTAGGGTTAGAATGATACAACATGATACAACACTGCCCTTCTCTTCTGGTATCTATCTACTACCTCTTAATGGTGTTATTGTATCATCTTTCTCTTCCGTGATTCTTTAGGTGGAATGACTTGGCCAAACCAAATCTACTATGTATCATAGCACGTCCAAATTCACAAGTGAGCGATGACTTTACCTGGCTAACTCCTTTCTAAATTCCTAAAAGTTAATCCTACATGAAATTGTAGATTTTTTGTGTTACTACTACATGATAATTTTTGCTGTAAACGTCCCACTTCCCACATGTTTGGCACCTTAGCTCAGCCACTATAGTTGTCATACGCAAATAAAAAATGCAAAGGACCTTATACAGAATGCATCATCGTTAGTATGATCAACTTTTGCATTATTGTATGATGTATGCAAGCAAGCAAACACAATGCATCGTCCATCCATTAAGTGACCATTCCATATCCATACTAACAAATAGATTCTGTCCATGAAGATGACGGCCTGAATTTTTCAACGAAGCTACGTTTTTTTTGTCATCATCACTATCACCATCGGCATACTATCATCCTTTCCTTACTTTTCAGTTTGGTTTGGTAAGTGTACTATTCAGTCATCACCGCGACCAAGAAAGAATACAACTCACCACAAAAAAAAAATCATTTTCAAAGAAGACGCGAGCAAAGTGAAAAAAAACTACGAACTGGGCTGCCCACACGGCTGTTGACCATTTATGCCGAAGCTTCAAAAGAAAGGCTAGCTAAAAGTAAGGTCAAACCTTGCAGCGATCTATTAAATACCTACTAAATACATATGTATAGAATCCGTAACCACAAGAAGTTGCTTTTTCATTTTTGTGATATGTACTTATAACAAACCCATACAGTTAACAATGTAATATGGATTATCATTATACATTATCGTTCTAAAGCATCATCGTATCGTATTATCATATTTATTGTCTTGTAAAAATGGTTCCTTTACTTCACTTCACTTAACATCATCTTGTTATACATGTTATACAAACTGTTCAACCCTGTTACAGTGGTGGAGTCAGAGAGAGAGAGACCTAGCCCTATTTCTCAACATTTTTTTCTCGCTTCAATAATTGCATCAGAGTAGATCTGCATCTGCATAACCATCGCATAAGGATAAAAGTGCCAAAATAACGATTGAAACTTGCTTAGAATACAACACACATAAACCCTTTTCCACGGTCACTGGGAATATTGCATTATCCCAAAATCTTGGTTGTTTCGTGTTCATACGGTGTGGTCTCTAGTCTCTCCAATTTTGGTTATGATGACGTATGAATGCATTAGAATGAATCGAATGCAATATGCCTAATGAAATGACATGACTGATTAGCTCACCCTTCTGCTGTTTCTGTTCTGTATCAATCTCATTTGGCCTCGAGGGAGATGGCGATGATGATGATAATGTTGTGGCTACCGTCGTGCCTTTCGTTGTTGTACTAACTGCTGGCGTACTAATCGAAGAGGTGGATGTGGATACAATTGGAACCTCATTTGACCTTGTAGATGTTGATGTGGATGTCGACACAAATTCCATCGCGTTTGACTCATCATGCACACTATCCGGATGATAATAGAAATCCTTCGCCAGCGACGATTTTGAATTGAACAATAACACCAAAAATACTAATGATAAGGATGTCCTTGTGCCCCAAGGGCTAGCACTTAACTTCCTTATAGCCATCATCGTATCGCGGAGAGAGGATAAGCTCGCCAGTAGCACACAGAAGTAGAGAAAATGCGACACTGCTTTGCTACGCCACGGCGCAGCGGTAGGAATTTCAAAAACTCAAAACAAATCCGATCCCATCCGAGAAATGCATGAAAAATCGTTTTCCTGATGCACACTGACACACTCACTTTGTTTCCATCCAGACTTGAGTCTCGAGTGCGTGGGGTTGACAAAGAACTGCTTTAATTACTGCCACCGTCTTCACTTTTAACGGTGATATTTTTTTAAAGCACTAACTACCAATTAAATCCCTCCTGCTTCCACTAAAGGTGTCAATTATGTACAAAACTCAAGTATATCCACTCGTTTTGTAGCAGCCCATCAACTTATTGCCATTGTTTTGAAGGACTCACCCGGAAATAGGTATTTAACTGCGTTGGGCGATGGCAAATGTATGTAGTCTTCAGTATTCAGCACTTGGAAAGCACGGAGAGTCTGGGAATAACACAAAGACACAATAAACCACTTGATGATTGCTGACACTCTCCTTAACAATGGTCACGAGAAGACGAAGAAAATGGACATCAAATCAAACAATAATTTAGAAGACACCACGGACTGAGGATACTTTGCATGAAAGCAACGTTCAGACTCGTGTCTTTGCAAAGTGCGTGTGATTTTATTTGTTTGGAGAAAAGGAACGGTCTATGATGTGCATGAAAACGGACCGGCAGAACGTATTGTAACAATACGTCCGTTCTTCGGGCTTCCTGGCACTTCACTACTCCTTTTCCTATTGTTGCAAATGATGATAATATGATGCAGCTGAAGCTGAAGGGAACTCTAATAGAGGAATACACAATATACTACTACATTTACGATTGTTGTGGTTTTTTAGTGTTGTGTCTCGTGGATGAAAATGCAAGGGATGATGCTGAAATGAAGGTAAATCTACTTAAGTCATACACTCCTCTTCTATTTAAACAGGGATAGGTAAACCAAAGCAAGTTAACTGTGTATGTATGTATTTTCTATTTACTCACAGTCCCATCCCATGCAGTACCTCCACGAAGAAGAAGAAGACTGAAGAAGCAGACGGCCATAAAGCGTCTACATTTTTATATGTATGATACATATGAACATCCCAACGCTAATAAAAGTGCCTCACAGACTCTGTATATATACTTATTACATACATACAGATAAGTACGCAATGAAGACTGCATATGCAAGAACAAGAAACACCTTTGAAGACGTGAATGGTAAAGTGAATGCTTTTGAGCGATGGTAATACCATATTATACCCCCACGCTTTGTTGAATCCAAGAAAAATCACAAACAGGTAAGCAAAGTGAATGTTTTTTAAGTTAGTTAATGTAGTATTATTGTTAAGTATTGTTAGAACGTAATAGGGTTGTGCATGCATCTTAAAAACAGATCTGTTAATGATGATGATATTGATGATGATCATCATCATCATCATAATAGCAGTATACAAAGGTATTGGCTAAAGAATATGATAATAAGTAAGCGCCAGCCCTTTTTCCATGTGTGCCTATGTGCGTAAGCCAGTTTATGTGTATATGGTTAGGATGAATGAGAGAAAGGAAAAAGATTCAAGTCAATGCATATTTTTATGTACCTTCTTAGGGATGACGAACAAAGACAAGGGTTGAGGTTGATGCTACAAAGTACAATG
>JAQGAP010004119.1:0-11012 GCA_034697805.1 Orchesella bifasciata
AAACAAAGCCGGATTTAGTATGATTTATGCCGACCTGCCAATGTAGCCGGCCCATTGTCATCTTTACATTGTCATTGAAGGATGGGAAAACTGAAAAATTAAATATAACTGAGTGTAACATTACTATTTATAATCCAATTTATTTATTTCTCATTTACAGAAATTACAGTTCACAAATGAAAGGTTTGTATAGATAATCCTGCATAAATATTGTGATTGATCAACAAATGCTCGTTCTCAAATCACAAAACTAGGGTTATCATTTCATTAAAACGTTCCAACATTTTACAATTATGTGGATGTAGATTCACTTGCAGACTCAGAGATGAATGGAAATGCTACATGAAAGAGTGTTCATTGTTATCTCGTGATGCCAAATTTGCAAAGTAAATTTGGTTTGCAAATTGTATCGTATAGTGTGAAAGTAAGAAAGTGATCAACTGAATAATAGACAATCTGGATGAATATTCGAATTACTACATTAAACTTTGTTATCTTGTCCTGCAAACACGTGAATAAATACTAAAAGCCAGCATGAATTTCAAAAAAATTAAATTTAGGATAAAACATCAGCCCATAAATTAATTATGAACCATAGCATTGTCAAGTGAATCATCATTGTTATTTATTCACATAAACCAGAATTTTCGTTCAGAAGGTATAAAAACAATAGCAAACTTGCAATTCTTAACCACTCAATGACATTATTTAACAAAACACAATTTGAATATTACCAGATGTCCAAAAACATTTATTAAAGAAATGAAATTGAACTCCAGCAGAAAAACTAATAGACTTCAATATAAATTTATATATTTCGCCATGTTAATAAGTTCGTCCTTAAAAGTTTCCAATCACAGTTCTCATGAAATTCCAAGGACCGTAAATCTGGGCAAACCAACGACGTCATCAACTGCATTAATTCAGATTCGTTCCAATTCTTTCCCGAGTTAGGTATTTCCAAGCTTTTCATTGAAGGGAACTTACAAAATCGTTCCAACATAACTTTGACCATCCCTTCCCCGTCTCTAACATCAATGTACAGATGAATGAAACTTGATTGAAAGAAGCAAATGAATTCCGACACATCTTCCACAGTCACAGAATCATCAGCTACTCCTGTTAGCATTATAATTGACAGATTTTCCACTAATGGCACATCATCATATATTGTATTCAACATTTCTGAAAAAGTACTCTTGTCCAGAATAGAGATTTTTAACTCCCTCAAATTTCCAAAGCGACTTTTATCCAAAGTTGAAACTGGCCGGATGCAACAGTTGATGACTACAAATCTCTAAAAGCCATTTCACAGGCTTTTCCGTGCAATATTTCAATTGTAAATGTGAGAGATGGGGTAAATTAACAGTTGCTTTAGTTTTTGGTTTGGTTTCTTCCTAAAAATTCTTGATCTGAGAGCGAGTGCTTTCAAATTTGGGAGGCTTTCTAGAATTGACTCGAGATCCGATTCTTTAACATCAAGGTTATGGAGTGTCAAGGACGTCAGATAATGGCCGAAATAAGCAAATAACTTGTCAACATAAATTTTCACCGAAAGGCAACCGGTCACAACTGGAAAGTAGCTGTCATCAATATATTCACCATTCCAACATCTTTTCTTTTCAGAAACCGTTAGCGAATTTGTGGAAAACGGATTACCAATGAAGTCGGCCCACAAGCGAAGAACTTTGAATGGTGAATTTCCATTGCACCAATTTTTTGAACTCACAAAAATAACTGGAGAAAGAAAAAGATCACTTAGTTGAGGGTTCCATTGTGTTCGTTTTTCCAAGTTTCTTTTTGTCAATAAAAGTGTTGCCACATGATTCCAGTGTGAATTGATGAGTCGACAAATCCACAAAGTTGGCTCATCATTTATTTTCTCCAAAATGATTTCCTGTAACTGAAATAAATATGTTGATTATTATATTTAAGTATAAGCTTCAATCTAATACTTTGGTTTCAAATTCACCTCAGGTGGTATGTAATAATCAAACCTCTTGCTGGTTAACTTATGTTTTGTAATCTTGGCTTTCCACTTTTTAAACCTGGGAAGAAAAAAATACAGATGAATTCCAATTATTTAGAATGGATACAAATTAAAATATTATATGTTTACCATTCCATTGGACCTTTCTCTTTTTTTGGCATGATGAAAAGGTGTAGCAAAAATAGTTTTTATCAACAAACGGCAGATATACAAAACTTTCTCTGAAAAGGTTTCGGAGACACTATCAACGGGTAAAACTAGCATCTTGCTCACCTTGATGTGTTTTCGTGAAATGTTCACAGAAAGGCCAAAACGTGATGCTTGCCTATTGCCTTTACCCTTTACCAAGATCAAGTGAGTGTGGGATAATGCGTGAGTAAGGCCATGAACAAAGCACGCAAACCAATGTGCATTGAGTACACGGTTTATGGGTATTGTGCACATTTACTTTACAAGTAACGGAGCAATATGTTTTTCTTCCCGAGTTTTTAGACTTCCAAGCAGTTCACAAAAAGCAAATTGGATATTCTACATCCGTCCCATGATCATCATCGTTACTGTTGCACTCTCCACGGAATCAGTACGGCTTATTTCTGTAAGTCTACGTGAATGAATTACAGCCGGGAGAAAAGCAAGAAGACCAGTGCACATAGTGGCTAATGGATTGCTCTCACATCTGTTTACATAGTGGCACACTCATTTCGTGCATCATCCGGTGGGGAAATGAGATATCCAATATTTCCTTTTGGCTTTCTTTTTCCAGAAGCAAACCTTGTCATGAAAAACGACACCCAACATCACGTAACCCACGCGCCTACCGAATGCGATTATAAACTACGGCAATAAGATGACTGGGTTGCAGCGATGTGACCTTCAAAACTGCATGGCAAGATCTTTTTGGAGTTTTCAGACATGCTGGTTACTTAAAAAGAGGTATGGAGTGTTCATTTCCGGCTAATGATGACCTTTGATTATGCAGAAAACTTCGTTTCTTCTAAGCTGTCATAATATATAGCTTGAACATTGCACATCGTCATTTCACTTTTCGGGTTAATTAAAACACGGACTTTTGCTGACTTTTTTGATTAGACAAAAAAACTTTCATTTGCTTCCAAACTCTTGTGGCAGTCAGTAACTTAAAACGTCAGTGGGCTGAATGGGCCACCCAAATTTTCATGTAATTTTTGCATTTGTTTGTTTTAAAATGAAATGAAAATATGAAATGAGAAAAGGTTTTGCAGAACTTCAAGAATAAATTGGAAAGCGTAAGTTTTCCAAACAACCCAGAATTCGTTGCACAATATATATGCATAGACATTTTTTTGCTGGTCAAGTTTTTATTATGAAACCAAACAAACAAAGATCCGTCAAAAGGTTGTTTTAAAGCCATAAATGGTATAACAAGTTGGTTTTCTGGTGGAATCAGCTCTACTGCAAACTGTCAATATCAGTATAATTTACAAAATAAATCATACATCATATCTAAGCAAAACGATGATGACTTTGACGACGTAGAAATTGCAGTATTTTTTTTATTAAATGTTGGTATTTGAGGAAGGTGTATAAAATTAAAAGTTTAGTAAAATAATGACATAATTCAGAAGATAGCAGACTTTTTTCTGGAAAGTACTTACAATACTGGTGTTTTATGGGATTTATCATTGTTTTTTGCTCAACATAAAGTACACTTTACTTTCATAAAATTTAGAAAGTTAAAAACATTTGCAAAGTTAGATTAGACTAATTGCTTCAAATCAAAATACAATACATTTATTTTTTTATTTTTTAAGCCCTGTAACTTGAAAACAAATTATACCGTTTTAAATTTATCTTTAATTTTGGTTATCCCTAATTATCTCTCTAACTTAAATCAACATTCCTTGCCTGAAGTAGAATCGGAAGTAGGTTGTTTTTGGAAGACTAGTGCAAAGCATTTTTGTAAGTAAACGTAAATACATTGCCATCGAAGGAAAATTAATTAATGCCAAATACCAAAACCCTGTAGAAACATAAGGTCTGACCTCATGTCTGTTTACGTTCCACATCTGGTCGGTTAGACAGACATGTAACTTTTCCATCGGGTTTATTTTGTTTCACGAACAAACCGTAGAAAAAACCATGAACTTGCAATGAAAAATTCCCAACATCACGTTACTCACGTAACCACCTAATGCGATTATAGACTCCGTCAATAAAATGATTATGTTGCAACATTCCAAACTGTATGATACCTTTTGCACTGAATAAAAGAGGGACTTGCAACATCAAGCAATCATCAAGAATCAACACTATCCATTTTTTATCAATTTTTTTTGCATTGCCCCGACTTGGAATTCAAGTGGAAATTTTTTGACAATTTGCTTGCAAAATCTATGCCATCAAATCTTTACAAAGCAAATAAAACACTACATTGTAACTAAAAGGTGGAATTGAACACTGAAAATCGCCATCTCACTTCTTGGAATTATTATACAAACTTTTATATGCTCCCTAGTTCTTCCAGAAGTCAGTACCTGATAACGTCAGTGGCGCATCCAAATTTTCATGTGATTCACATTGGAGATGTTTTATAATGCGCAAAAATATTATAAGAAAAGTAAAGGTTGAGCAGTACTTCAATATTGAATCGAATTTTAGTTCTTTTTATTTTAATTGTTTGTTACGTTGTCACAACAAATGTTTCACATCTGCAGTTTAACAACTGTTGGTGACAGAAGTGGGTTTTTACGGCAAAAATCACCTAGAAATATTCACCTTAGACTGATTTTGCCACATGCTCATACTTTTCACTCTTCTATGGGGATTCTCATTCCATGCACAAGTATTTTGCTTTTCGTGCATTTTCAATTTTTCATTAGCATTTATATAGAGTTTACGTGCTTTTAGATGTATATTTTCACAAGCAAATCCGCCCATTTCTCCTACGAGGGGCCTCGCGAGTTGGGTAATTTTTTATAGTTAATTTTTATGTTAATCGAACGTACGTACGAAGAAAATTTGCAACACTCATGTCTCTCATATTGGAGATTTAAAAAAAGTCTAATCCCGATTTTGCTTGGACAAATTGCATATGGAAAGCTAAATTTTTCAGACTTGGTTGAATGTTTTTAAATTTTAAGACCATAATTTGTTTATATTTATTTACGGAACAACTCACATTAAGACCCAAAGCAAATTAAATTTTACAGCAATCTACTATATATTCCTCTTCGGGCCTTGTTTTCTATTAAAATCTAAATTTAAAATCGTCTAAGGATAGAGACAATCTATAACTATTTCAGAATAGCCAACATATCCATAATCAACGCTAGAAAATTATCACGAAATAAGTGGATTACCCCATCAGTTTGTGACAAAAAGGTTGTTTGCATCAAGTTGTAGCAGGACGAGCCAGACCATGCAAGTAAGCTCTCGGGCTGCTTGCCATGTGTCCGGGGCTTCCAATCCTCCTAGAACCATTTCGTAGCAAAAATATGTTCCATGATCGTTCTGCTAATCGTCCTTGGCTCTGTGTTAGTACGCGGAACGTAATAGTGTAGATGTTGTCCACGAGGGAGGTGGCTATGACACTTCATTATTCCCTTTAGTGTTTCCCTTCACTAAAGGAAGATGTACTGGTTACTTTAAATGGGTTAGTTTTGCAAAAATCCTAAAATAGTGGATTAGTTGACCCTCGTGTATCAGTGTTAAGCAGGCACATAATCATGTGAGCATGTGAGCACATATGGGTGTGTGTGAAGCAGGCACAGATATTAAAGATATTTTTTACTATAGTTATTGCTTCCAGTGTCTGTCAGTGACTCGAAACTCGAAATATGTTGCGTATAGTAGGTATATAAATTATATTAGTAGATTCCACCGATTAATTTAAAGGCCTTTAGAGCTGACTTTCAAAAACCAATACGTTTTTGTAAGCACACAAGGAATTAACTACATAGCAAATAAATAAATCAGAACTCCAGCATCAAACTATATAAGCAACAAGTTTACGGTAAGATCCACAGCCGTATTTACACAATTTAGTGGGTACTTTCTTCCAAAAAGTTGCTCGACCCAATTTTTATTTTTAGAGGCGGGCACGAGTTATAAAACCGTCTGGTCCACTTGTGGTCCAGTTGTGACTGAGCAGCAGGGACCAACTTTAGGTTGCAGATAACATCTTTCGACACCACATAAATTGCAGCCATTCCTCCCACCCACGCCAACATACCAATCCCTCCGATAGCAGCCAGGGCGAAAAAGATTGGCAAAGCTAGAACTGTATCAATGGTCCATGTGACTTTGATTAAAATTGTCAAACTTAAACTCATAAAAACAATGCAACCAAAAATCTCCATAAACACTGCGTTTTCCAAAATCAAATTGTTCAATTTCGCCAGGATCTGTATGTTTCTGTAGACTGCCGCACACTTCGGTCCATGAAGGGTTTTTCCGGTAACGGATTTGAAGTAAAACCTAAGACCACAAAAATTGCTTGTCTAGAAAATTATTAAGGGTCAAAAGTAATTTTTAATACTTACATCTCAAGACATTCATTGAGATTCAGTGTGCACAACGTGTTCATCCCAGCAAGAAAAAATACTGAAATAGTAACACTGACTAGCCATATCCAATAATTCATTCCGAAAACAAGAAGTTTTAGCAACATCCAGAATATCCGTTTAAAACCCAAAGAAACAGGCCCATTGCATTCTTCCAGAAGCCAGTAGCCAACCAGTGAACTTTGGCAAGGGTTGAACCAATGCATTCCGAATACCAAGGTTGAAGGTACGACATATCCAGTCAATAAACAAAGTCGTGAAAATCCTAGATTCATTCTTTCGAGTTGAGTCAATGACTTTTGAAACGTTTTACTCGATTCAAGTGGTCAAACTGCAGCAAGCCGTTGACAAAAAGCATGATGTCTGAAGCATGACTCATTCCAATTAGCAAGCAAACGTTTGCACCAAAAAAACCAAAGGCGGAGACGCAGGGTAAAAGTTTACCTAAAAGTGATGCATGCTTTATTTCATGTCGACCAACTAAGCTAAAGTGAGCCAACTGCAGAATGAGGCAGAATAGGAAAAACGTGTGAAGGAAAACGCATAACTTGAATTTTACTTCGTCTTTTTTATTTTTTAACGTAGCCTTATTGTTTTTGCTGTCCCATGATAAGCCAATACAATGATAATGGGATGCTGAACCAAGATATTTAACAAATAGTTTTAGATTGTTAAACAACATTTTAGGGAGTAAGTTTACACAGTTGTTTTGACTTGCAGCTTCAAAAAAGACTAAGCCAAATTTTTGGATAAAAATTGGAAAATGCACTGGAGAAAGCTCGAATACTAAATTATATATCATTGGATGTTATGGAAAATTAATGGATTTGCCACCAATTTCAAGGATAAGTCAAGTCATAATGAGCATATGTCAGCACCGCCGATTTGATCTAAAAAAAATCCAGACGAGAAAGTAGACAAATAATTGATGTCTTCATGGGGAAAACCGCTCTTGCTGATTTTGTCGCCCGAAACGAAAAAATATGCACACATTTATGGTAAAATGTGTCATAAACTGTGCTCTCATCAGGTTAATTAATCAGTATATTGGAAAGAGCGATGGTGGCTTGCACAAGAGAGAAACTAATAATCGAGCGCTACTTCCTATCTGTCAGTTTTTATTTCAATACCACTTGAGAGACAGGAATGAGCGGTTTGAAGATAACGTCATATGTATGTATGTGGTATATATTTGTGTTATAGCGACTGTCAGTCATTCATTGGAATTCAATCGTTGGGTCTCAAATTGCAGGGAAAAGCGGAAGAAGTTTCTTGACAAACAAACATTTCATAAGCTTCGATTGGTTATTTTTCAAAAACTTGTTACTGACGCCATGTGTTATTTTTGGAGACATGCCAGTCACGTAAAGGAAGGGATAATTTTTTAGTTGGCATCAAGGAATTGGGACGAAAGTGAATTTGTAGAGTTGTTTATTCTGTGTAGGTAAAGTAATGAAAATATGTACTTAAATATGTAGCTTAAATGACAAAAAATATGTAGAAAAAGACAAAAAATGTACAAAACCGTACTCAAATATAATGTTTGACAAAAATTGAATTCGATTTACGTTACATATGGTTTTTCGTGCATAGATCCACTTCAAATTCAACATTTAATGCTGAAGAGGAAGTTTCATAGTTCAAATTTATGGTTGTGTCTTGTCCAAGATAAATAATAAAAAACGACCGAGGTTGATAAAATAAAGCCCAACATGAAAAACTCAAAATATGTAACTTCATATGTTATATGTAGGAACTCGTCAAAATGTAAAATATGTAATAACATATGGGCGTAAAATTTATTCTTGTTAATTTGTTTCCACAAAAATCTGAATCAATCTTTCAAAAACGTAAAATAAGACTGATCCTAATTGACGAATAGCAGTTTCAAAATAAATTATCATTGTTATTTCTTAAAAACTGTTTGTCAAATATCTTGGTTCAGCATCCCATTATCATTTTAATGGCTTATCAAGAAACAGTACAGAAAGTAGGGCTACGCTAAAAGATAAAAAATGCCAAGAAAAGACCGTTTGTTTTCCTGTCTGTGTCCGTCCGGTACGACAACCTGCTGTGACGGAATTTGTGATCGAATCCTTTATCCATGACGGCATGGGGATGTGACCGCAGTACAGCGTGATTTAAACAACTCATTTGTCTAAATCTGCGACGTCCACCTGATAATTTTCTAGTTTTGAAAATGGGATATATTGGACAGTTTGAAATAGTTATAAATACATTCTTGTCTCTATCCTGAGACGATTTAAATTTTGGATCAAACAAGGGTCGAGTAAGAATAATTTAGATTGCTGTAATACGTAATTCGGGTGTCAATGCGAGTTGTTAGAATTCCCGTAAGAAATAAAAACAAATTCTGGTCTTCAAATAAAAAAAAATTCAACCAAGTCTGCTCAAGTTATCTTACCGCTTGCAACTTTCCACTTCCACCCGCGAGATCCCCTCGTAACAAAAATGAGCGGATTTGCTTATGAAAATACGTATTTATCAATATCTGTTTTTTTAACTGGTCAAGTTTTATTACGAAACCGTAAAACTTTGGGTTATTCTTAACAAAATATTTTTACAGCCATTACTGCATGAAAAGCATGATTATTTCTTGGCGTCTCTGATGCCAGTATCAGTTTAAGTTAACAAAAATGTCGATAATATTCTTAATAACATGCTACCCATGATCCTAACGTTGCTGTTTAGGCAACCCAATCAACAATCGGACGACTCCATGTCGTGTTGTGGTTTGTTTCATTCCATGTTTTTTCAGCCCAATGGTAAAAAATATGGAAAAATATACAACGACGCGTATATACTTCCTCGTTACTAAGCAAACCGTTTTTAATTTCGGCATCTACAAAATTAAGAAAGAAACTAGATGAAGAATTCATTTTTGCTCTCTTATATCATTTAAAAAAATTAGAATTGGTTATGAATTCGATCTCGTGTTATACTCACCTGTATTTTCTTTGGCGTACTCATATATCTCCACCATTGTGTAAATTTGGTATTCTGAGGCATTTGAGTTCATCCGGTAAAAAGACTCGATTGCCGTGGAATTAAAGAGATACGTATCCCTGCCCACTTCATCGTTGTAGCCGTAGTAAAAGATTTTGATTTTCAAGTATCGGCACTGCATAACGCAATTCTGCAAAGATAAATTACGTCAATGGATTTAATTAAAAAGCTGCCCTCACTTCACGTGCTTTTTTAACAATTAATGGGCGCCTTTAGGCGTTTCTTACAATATCAGGGTAATCTAGCTGCATCGTAACCGCACCAACACAGGTAGTGTTATACACACGATCCTCTTCTTCTATATCTTTATCGATATGGATAGTTGACCCTTCAAAAGATCCGCTCAACATCAAGTGCGTGTTAGCATGAAACACGTTTATTAAAACGATTGTTAAAAAGAAGCTGGAAATATGTGACATTTTGAAGAAAAATATTTAAAAATATTAAATCTCACTGACACGAAATATACAACGACCGAAGTGAAATATTAGGACAATAATGCGCGAGCAGTGATGAGTTTTTATGAAGGATATTGAAATGATGCAACTTTTGCAATCGTTTGTTTCATCTTATTATTAATAGTATTGAGAAAATAGGAAGAAACCGTGAGCTATTGTACGCACATCTCATTGTCTTCGGAAAAAAAATTTGTTGCGAAACGCGAGAGTTTTTAACGCTTTCTCTAATTTTTATGCAAAGATTGGAAGTTGGCAATTGTAATGGAAGATATGTAGCTACGGCTTACATTTGAGAGAGAGAAAAAAATGAAGATAAAGTAGGTAAAGAAGAATGTTGGAACCCAGTTATGAGTAATGGTACGGTATTTATTTTTCTAAATGAAAGTGCTTGAATGTACGTTTATGCTTTTTTATTTGACTTAATTTAAACGTTGACAGTATAGTACTTGAAGTATAGCTTGAGATCCTAGAACGATAGCAACATTTTAACACGTCATGTATTTCTACGTAATCATGTAACAAATGTTTATAACAGTTAAACGTGCTAAGCGTGCGACAATGCGTAAACGAGATTAAACATCTTGCATTTTTTACAAATACTCACAATTTGTGTGAACATCAAATCTTAACTATATATAGAACAGCATAGAAACAATTTTTATATTTCCACACTTCTTATTCAAACAAAAACAAAAAGGTTAATTATCGTTACACGAAACGACTATTATAACCGTACTACGTTTTATCCTTTGACCTTTACATTTAGCTAATATATATCTGATGCTGTTTTTACCATGCTTCCACAGCATTTTAATGAGCAATACAGATAATATGGGACGAAAATTAGGCCCAAAAGTAAAGCACCAACACCGTAAATTCCAAAAATACTTATCCCAACAGCAGATCTTAGAGGGATAGATGCTGGAACAGCCAAAGACCCCGCAGCTTTTAAGTCCAGCTCCTCAAACCCATCTTGTTTCATACCCAGCAGCAGTT
>JAQGAP010004120.1:0-11011 GCA_034697805.1 Orchesella bifasciata
GGAATTGAAACTTTTTCCCTTTTAAATATTGTAATATATTGGAAGCACGTAAACATAAACACACTCACTCACATCACATGCTCTTCCTCATACACACATTCACTCATGCATCCAGATACCTCTTTTAGGCGCGCTGGCTGCTCTGTGGCAGTGGCATTGATGGGCAAAACACAAAGTGAAAAGAAAAGAATGTAAAAACAGAGGCGACTGATGGACTCATGGAGTCTTTTACCTTCCACACACACACACACATCCACATTAGAGGCACACTCACATATAATGAAAGTACAAAAGCATGTTTCTACTCCTCTAACGCTGTGGTTGCGGCTATTTGCTACTTTCTATTATTCAAGAGCTGCCCCAATAATAGAGGAGTGTGCCCAAAGTACTACAAACAACTGGTGGGGAAGGATGGGTAGAAAAACGTGTAATAATGGCATGATTGCACTTTACACACCAACTTGCCCATACAAATGTACTCAACTGCATGAAGAAATGCACTGCATATTACCGTGAAAGTTATGAGTGAATGAGCTTTACAAACCTGGAATTCCATTAAAAGTTGTAATAAAACGTTAAATTCTTCCCTGTGTGTAAGCCCCCCAAATTAAATTGCATACTTGAGAAGAATGCATGTGTGTATTGGGGCCTATTGTATACTCTGTAGTATTTTTTCGCCTCTCGGCTCTCTTTTCTCCACATTGTATTGTATTGAAAAATGATTGGAAAAAGTGTGGACGTTCTGTACAAACTTGGGTGCTTTCTCCACAAATACACGGTTTAGTGTTGGACTTGATGCAACTTCTTGATACGATACTGCTTCCTATGTGACAATCATTATATGAATGTATACCTTGGTTGGGTCTTCTGGAGGTCACATTTCTGGTGCTAAGTACTGTTTAACATACAAAGTTTTATGTTGTGTTTTATTGTGCTGAGCATGTGACAGATATAGATATAATTTTCACCAAATATTGGTTCCTATGGGTGGTTGGTTTCTGCTTTCCCTGAAGAGCGGAGAAGATAGGGAGGAGAATGTACATACCCAAATATATTAATAATGGACGGGACTAGTGTTGGTATAATGTACTACAGTGGCTGACTCGTGGAGTAATGGTTTTGTGCCCTTTCTGTCTTTTTTCTCTCTCCTTTTTTCATTCGACCTGTCTATCCGAAACGGAGTCAAATATGTCACCAGCTTTCGGCAAAAGCTTTAGTAGTTTCCCTTTTCTCTCTTGGTTTTTTGTTGCTGTTGTTGTTTGTTGTTAGTGGTGGTCTATCTACTTTTTTCCTTTCTCCTTTCACATCACAATATGCATCCAAGTTTTCCATTAATTCTTGGGATTTAGGGATGATGATGTGAATAACCTGACTCCGCCACACATGTTTCTACATTCAAACAAATCTTACCTTCTCATCTCTCCTTTTATGTGCTCCCTACACACCAAACTAATGTTACAGACACATTGGTCATTAGTTTTTCCCAACTAACGATAAGTAGTACGCATCCCAGTCTGTCTGTCTGTTTCTGTCCACGAGTGGCGGATGGGAAATCGAAGTTATTATTTATCTTCGCTCCCGTTACAAACGCACAATGAAAGCAATACTTGAAAAGTTTGTTTTGAGAGGCAGGAGGATAGCTCAACTACTCCCGCTCACTTATTCCTCTCACTACCCAACACGTTAAATACAAAGGTGAAGGAAATGTGCATTGCACTTTATTTTTTTTCATAAATACTAGCTGTGCTTCCAAACTCAAATGAGATTGTTGCTGAATCCCAGTGCTCTTTTTTGAGTGATGGACCACGCCGTAGGTTATGTTATGAATATTTTGCAACCAGCCTTATATTCTTATCTTACCTTTTCGTTATATTATTTTGGTATTTTTGGACAGATTCAGCAATGTAGTATTATTAACTTGCACCTACTCGTGCTTAATTTCTACATGTATGTATATGAATATGCATGATAATGTGAAAAAATTGTGAGTACAATAACCTTTCCATAGGTTGGTATTTACTTGGAGCCTGTACACGTTCGTCTATTGAAACGCGCTTCCTTGCTATTTTGCGTTTACTTCCCTTTCTATCGCATCGCTATCCTGATTACTTTTCCTATAAAGAGTAATGGTAATAATGTGCAAGTACAAGAAAAGGCAAGTAAAATGTCAGCCTCCTCTGTCCCTCTGTTCGGGATAATAGCAAAACTTTGTTTAAAAAAATAACGAATGAATAAGCAAGACGAAATGATGAGGGCGGACATGAGAAAAGCAACTGTATAAATGACCTGTGATGTTAAATCATCTTCATATTTGTATTCATAGTGGAAGAGAACAATCAGATTGCGCCACAGAAAAAATAATACTGGAAGAGGAACAAGTCTTTCTTGTTTATGTTGGAAATTGGGAATAAGCTGTTTGGAAAAGATTGTAAGGATCTAAAAGACAGACAACGTGTTTATATTGGCATGCGCAAAATCCCATTGATGTGATAAGAAAAAGGCTTTTGCTTTCTCTACAAAACAATCAGTTTGACAATCATATTATTTGCATTTATACATCCCTTTGTATACGTATATGTACCTATTGCCTAACGTTCCATTCTCAGCTTTTAAGCTCAAACTTGTGAATTAGAAGTTGTGGAATTCGCAGCAGTATAATATGCTTTTAACTTCCAAATTTCTTGGTAAAGCCATTGACTTATTTTTGCATGGTAAACGCTCCGGAAACACGTGCTGACGAGGAGCTAATGATAAAGTGTCTACCTTACTGCAATGACACAAGATGCTTGCTGGAAAAAGGGGAGAGTACACAGTTCAAACATCAATTTAGAGATAGAAACGTAATATGCAACGGGTGTGCGAGTGGGTGCATGTGTGTGTAGCTAGCTCATGCATCCACGAAAATCCTGCAGTGGTGGCACTGGCTGGGCAGAGACAAGTTAGTTGCTATTTTGTCCTAATGTTGTTTTTATTGATTTTTGCCAAGACCAAGGGAAAGTATTTTATTGGTGAAAAGACGGCTTGCAAAGACATACGACAATGGTGTGGTAAAAAGAGGCAACCAGATACGTTTTTTGGCCATTAGTATTGCCATTATTGTTGCCATCATTATCATCATCGTTAACAGCACATAGAGAGCAGCACATTACATATGTTATTATTACCTGTTGTAGACGAGAAATGAGCACAAAACGAAAATTGATGCGAGGAGATCCGCACGCCCAACAATTCCTGTCACCTGTAAAAAATGAACAGTTTATAAACTTCAGTATCCCATATTTTACGTAGGCATACGCACATTGACATCAATGCAGTTCAAATTATAACCATTTCTCAACTGTTACCGATTTTGCATTTTGGCTCACGACATTGGAGCTCTATAGAACTTATTCTACATATTTTTAGTGTCATTATGGTCCCTGTACTCGTCGTCATCGTCCCACCAAAGTTTTGCGAGAATGAGCCTCCCATTTTTTTCAAAAACGTCGCATCAACAACGGAAGTTTACGCCATATTTCAATATATATGTGTATGTCAGGGCAATCAAAAGAAACGTATGTATTGAAATTGTTTCGGTGTAGAGATAACGTCTCCTCGTATTCTCCTAACACAATTTATTGATCGTCAACTCTATCTTTAAATCGCTACACAGTTGTTTAAGGAACCATAGGGAAAATGCTCTAAATCTCCTTTTTTTGAAAACATCTGCCTTTCGCTTGCGTAGGCAGTTTTCGTAGTTATGTAGTTTATATTTTCATTGAACTACGCATAAATATAAAATAGCAACGTTATGAAGGCAGATTTGGTTTTACATTAACAAATTACGTTTCGTATATTCGTATACACAAAATGTGCAACTTTTATGCGTGTTGCTTGCTTTAAAATGATAATTGTTCGAGTGATAAAACTATGTCAAATGGGAGAATACATTCATTGTTGTAATCCATCAAATGGGAATAAAAAATGTAGTAACATTAATTTCAAATGTCAAAAAGGAAATTGTAGGAAACGAGGAGAAAAGGCGGAAACAGTCTGGTTTGAGGTTTGACTTGAGAAATAATATGCTAATATATAAAGAAAAGAAAAGTCATTGTAAAGTATACAAAAAGTGTTTGTAGCAGAAGCGGAGAGAAAGCGAGGGGACGACGACGACGAAGACTACGCGACATGATAACAAATGGGGATATACAAGACACATTACATGGAATGTTAGTATGTTGTAAAAAAAAGATTTTTTTTGTGTATGTTACTAACCGCTTCGGTGTGAACTGGATGGGTTGCAAAGTGGAGACCAGCAATAAAAGCGCAAGTTGTAGTAACTCGAGCTACTTCCAAGCACATTTTCACAAATATTGCCGAGGCTAATCCATGAAGTGCCACATTCAAGAGATGAAAGCCCATTGGGTCCAGGTCGTGGAGTAATACATTCAATCTGTAAAATGACGAGAATATCACGCAACCACATGAGATTTTGCCTCTTTTATTCCAAATTATAGATATCAGCATTAACCTTATTTTCATCGCGTTTTGTACACATTCACTACTTGGCTGTAGTACCGACAAGGCTTATTTTCCCTTTAGCTTTTCTTTGGGTTTGTTTGATCCCAGTTTATTTCAAATCACCGAACGACTACTCATCGTCAGAAACAGCAAACAAATTTGTGACTCGAGTGCTTTCACCCTAATCAACTTCATTTATGCATTGCAATGTAATGCGGAGATCGGTAGACAATGGGTAATTTTTTAGCACGCTTAGATTTATACAAGCGGTAAAAGTGAGCTGATTGGAGTACACCTAAAACTCTTTGAAGGGGTTTCTAATAAATTGAAAAGAGTATGAAGAAAACACGCAAAGTATGAAGTTGAAAAAATGATATGAAAAATGAACCATATCAGCTTTTCTTATAAAAGTAATTTTAAAGCAAACAAATTGGGTATAATGTTTATAAAACTAAACCAAACTAATTCATTCCGAGGCAATTAAATCACTCAAGTCTAACTACGAACTTACAGGTTGTAATGGCAAGCGCAAATTCCGTTTGATAAAGTAGTAGATAAACGATTTGAACATGTCTTGACTCACCTGCGCTTGTGGTTGACAAGTTGACATATGAAATCACTTTGTCATTGTGCATGCTCATACAACTAGAGTGTATTTTGTAAATTAAATTAAAATTTTAACAATGAAATTTTAGTGAAAAGTAAATGTCATCATCATATGCTATAAAAAGACGAAGAAAACTTTCTAAGTAATGAAAAACACAGCGCGCTGTTGACTGGCAGTTGGAAACATTACACCACAAGTCATTTGAGAGTTGAAAGTGATTTTGATACAACTGTTATCTCCTTATCATCTCACATGATGCCGGTAAAAGTGAAAAAGTGAAAGCTAGAACAAAACCTAATGCAAACATTTTATGTAACTGTTCCTTTGCAGACTGACTACTCCTTTTCCCAACAATACGGTGTCAGCATTTTAGCCTGTGGCAAATTACGAGATGACTGTGGAAAGGCACGCTAATTGGTTTTCGTCGTAAATGATTGATAACGCAAAGCCGTTGGAATTGACGCTAAGAGGGTTACTCTGAGAGTATTTTCTTTAATTGGGCTACGAAAAACAGGAACATGAAGCCAAATGTGGCCTTGTCGTCTCCTCAAATTACAATACCTTGACCTGGCTGAAACGAGTCAAGTTTTTTCTGTACTTTTAGTTGGCAACGAGTAACGGTAATGGCAAAATACGTTAGATTGCGCATTGTTTCCTCTTTAACTGATAGAGAGATAGTCCTCCATTATTTAGTATGATCTGGTCTGGATTCCATGAGATAGTCATAGCTGGAATTGGAACAGTTGCGATAAGAGTGACTTTCTCCAAAATAAAAAGTATCCACTTCCAACAACGAGTCGATGGGGAAGTCTAACGATCAGCGATGCGCCATTTAAATTGGAATTTTTTAACATGGAATGTAGGAATAGACAGGTCTGCTACTATATAACCCAGTTACTGCCTTTTTTATTGGAACTATACTCATTGTGAGGGAGTAGCAATAGCAGCTTTTACGTACATACAATCTGCAATATTCTGCTTGGTGAACGACAAAAACCTCATGATAATATCAGAACAGGCATTTTCTGGAAGTATTCATTCGCCTTCTGTCACAAACTAGATTTGACGAGACTTTTTTTCAACTTTTTTCATTCCAGCTCTGCTTTACTGCTACGTTAGCCGGAGCCCTCATCGTCATGATGAAGTTATAGTTTCACGTGCGTATATTTCACCACTTTGCATTACTCAACTTGCTTGTATACTTATATAGCAGTAATAAATTACATGTCATGTACATTTGCACGTTGTATTCCTGTAGCTTCGTAGATAGCAGAGGAATAAACCGTTTCCCATAATGTCGTACTTTATTTCTAGTCTGGTGGTAAAATTTGACACACTTTCTCCTTCCTATGAGCTCAACGTACAAATCAAAAAAATTGAACTCGCCACAGCCACTACCACCATCGTTTCTTCGCCATTGCAGAGCGCTCGCGATTCCTATTCTCCGCAGATAAAAAGTATTTTGCCATAATATTTTTTTGAATTAGGAAGACAGAAATTCAGATTGAAATTCCTTATGCAAACTCATTCAAAGGAAAGAGATATGGCTGAGGTTATGCAAGACAATCCTATTTGGAGGGTTATCTGATAGCAGTTTTAAAGGACATAAATGTACATTTATAAAAATGACAGAATGGAATAATAACGCTGCTGTTAAAAGGATGGCTTGTGGAGTGAGTAGCTCCTCTCATATTATACTCGCCATTCATATTAAAATGCCAGTTTAAGTATATATTAGTCGAATATATGACAACTTGAATTTAGAACAGTAGCCGAAGAGCTGGAAAGGATACGAAAAATAATTGGCAACGAGCAGAGCTTATTTGCGTTGTAGGAGAGCTGGAATAGCCCTAGTTCCTCGGGCAATACACTTTACATTTCATTTCAGAGGGTGTAGTCTCTTTCAGTCAAGGTGCAATAAATCTTGCCTCGTATGAGAACCGGCAGTTCAGTAGTGTGAAGCTCTAAACATGCGAAAAAACTGGGAAGGCAACCAACAGTTTAGAAAATTGTTGTCAACTATCTGTTAGCTCTTCTAACCAAGCATCCATTCAAAATGCAATGCAATGCGCATTTAAATTGTACTATTTAGCACTTCAATTACAAATATTATTATGTGAGATATACGGAAATGCTGTATTTTTGCTCGTTTTTCTGTAGGAACGGCGACACTGTGCTGGGAGCGTGGAGTACTTCATATGAAGTGTGTCATTTGCTAATGCCTGAAAGGAGAACGTGTTCACACTCATGCGGTTACTTGTCAAGAAGGGACGGAGCCGAGCTTAAAAGCTACGCAAGTAAGTAAATGAAAAACCATATCAAAGGCAACTACATTTTGTGTAATTCTTCCAGTTTCGGCTTCTGCTCCGTAAATACAGTCATGTGCACACACACACTCTGTTGAACAGAGTCTGTTCAAGTTGTGTAGTTGTCGTTGTGTGTACTGACTCCTTAAAATTCTCATCAGACCAGTCAGCAACGCAACGTGCTGATGCAAAAAGTGGGAGGGAAACCGGAGCCGCTACAGTGGTTATTAGTTTCACTAAGCACAATAATATTAAGTTTTGTAAGGAAGATTTCGGAGCCCAATGCCTTGTCAAACAGAACAAACCGAATAGAATACAATACCCACACATTCAGCTCCTGAAATATCTACTGCAAGGATCTATTAAAACTAAGGTCGCTGCAACGTTTGCTTTCTCTTTTGGTAGCAAACACATATGTTCACCTAAATACATGGAAAGTTTACGTTTCCCTATTGTTTATAGTTCAAATAACAAAATATTATTATTACTAATAGTTGAATGCAGTTGAGAATGTTGAAAGCCGTGAATATATAATGAACCATGAGAACAGAATGAAATGTGTCTGAATGGGGCTCCGCTTTCCAACCATTTCCACATTGCTGCCGTAACTTCTATTGCATTAAACGTAGTTCGCTGATTTCATCCTTTTCATCCATATGTGCTCACTACATGATGTAATGTATTAGAACAAGAAAAAAATCCCACAGTTCTAACCTTTACATTTTTCCCTTTCCCCCTCTCAATTCCCGTTTTACGGTGCATGAGCTGGATGGATGTAAATACGCTAAGAAAACAAAGTTGTGAGAACTTTTAGTTCCAATTTTATGCCTTTATGCAACGTTAACTTGCTCACGGCTCAAACATTGCGTATGTCTTTTTCGGCCTGGGGAAAATCGAAGGAATTTTAATATATATTTACAGTATGTACACACAAATATTTTTTGCTGGGGAAGAAATATGAGAAAATCATGAGATGAAAAATTTGCTGTCGATGCGCTATGTAGAGCTGATGGTTGCAAGGAAGCACGCACGTCTACTGTTGAAAGATTATGTATATATGGGCCTCAAAATATCAAGTGTAACCTGCGATTGGTTAGTTTACGACTCGATTAATTGACTTCCTTACTGATTTCATCTTAAACTGCTTCCGCTTTCCGATGCAGAATAGAAAACGATAATTTTTCGAATTATAATTCAACGCCAATGATTCACCAGTTGAAACGTATAAAGTTATGGAGAAAGTGGGGAAAGTTGGTGAAATAGAGCATGCCAGAATTTCTCTGACGCGAATACAGCTTGGAATGGCGTATTCAAGATTGC
Organism: Orchesella bifasciata; assembly: GCA_034697805.1. NCBI lineage: Eukaryota > Metazoa > Arthropoda > Collembola > Entomobryomorpha > Orchesellidae > Orchesella > Orchesella bifasciata. The sequence continues at coordinate 8,734 of JAQGAP010004120.1, forward strand.
AGCTGTAGGATGATGCTGCTGCCCTTTTCTCTGATTGCGAGAGGTCTCAAGCTCTCATGTTCCATTTTTCTTGAAATGCTCACACATGAGCTTTTTTTTTTAAAAAGTATTACGTTCCTCGACACTGGCTAGTGATGATGATGGTAGCATACTTTGTAGTTGATTTTACCACCAACCGATCCCTGCTTCTTGGTTGGTGCTGTTGCTATAACTTGTGTAGCTTCTGGGAATTCTTTTTACGTTCAAATTGAACAATTCTCTATACTCGGTAGCCTACTTTATTTCTTTGATGTATGAAAGTTTAATGATGATATTATTTTTGTTCCTTTCGTCTCCTCTTTTTCGTTCTGTTCCCACTACTGTATGTCTCTAGGTTTGTAGAGTAGCAGCACGTTACTTCTCCTTTCTTGCATAGAATTGCTTCCTCTGATCTTTACTTTATGTTCGTGTATGCATGGAATTGGTATGAAATTGTGGAGACTCCAACGAAAAATGTCTTATAGTACATGGCTACATACAAGTAGATACTATACTTTTTAATTTGCTTTTGGCTATCCCCTGTTACACCCTTCAATATATTGGTGTCTTAATCTTACTTTGTGATGGCAAGTTTGTCAGCTTCTCCGTATCCCAGTTGACCAGGGAAATGTTTCCAATCCAGCTGTTCTACAACGTAGATTTGTGCCATCTTCGCTTTCTCCAGTGGGCTGCTATGTATACGTTCGTTTATATAGAGTATCAAACAACCCAAACGAGGAGACAGTGATCTCTTGTTTGTAGTAACAAAGTACATACAACCACTATACCATGAATATCCACTATGATATTCTATAGCTCCTTCATCTCCTGTTGGGAAACATCACATCACATACAATCCCGTGAAACAATAAACAAGCAAAGTATTCCGTTTCAGTAGTTGTGTATATATCTCCACGTGTGCTCTCTCTTGAGTTTGTTACATCCCATCACATCTTCCGTTAAAATTTTTATACAGATTTGTGTACACACTTTGAGCCCGTCTCCCTCCTCCTTTGTTCCCAACAAAATAACTCAAGAGCAGTAGTGCAGGTCTATGCATAAGTAATATGGTATGTCGAGGGAAATGGGCTCTGTTATTTTCTGCAAGTCTTGATTGTTCTATAGGAAGTTTGCCATGAAAATTTCATGCGCCCATACAATTGCCCGCCCGCCTTCTGAACTCTTGAGCGCTCCATCCAACTCCGTAGCCAACCTCGTGGGTGCAGAGAGAGAGAGAGAGAGGGAAAGAAGGAGAAAGTGAGTGCACACATTTGCTCTCTCGAAAAGTTTTGATTCAACTTGCATACATATATACGGCTCTCTTTTTTTGATCTGCTGGTCCGAAAGAAGGATGAAGTGAGCAATAATGCAGGACAAGTGCTGCATATAATCAAATTCAAGCATGCTATACCATACCGGCTCCTTGGTCCAGGAGACATCTATTGTGGTGTAGTGACCATTCAAGGACCCCACACATATTTTGATAACTAACGAGCCTCTTTACAGGAATCTCATTTTGACAACTGCAGTATGTACGGAAAATACACTCGTAGCGTAAGCAAAGGTACACTTGACTACAAACGGAGAGTTGTGTAGTATCTTTTTTTGGTATGTCTATAGGAATTTAATGATGTTACCGGTTGGACACCCTTATAACTCTATAGTATAGGGAGAGGACGAAAGGATGATAATGATAGTACACTTTGTCCTCTTGTCGTTTTCTTTTCTTTCTACAACATCTGAAGAATGAACTGATACAAATGTAGTAGATTACAAGAGACTGATGGAAATTGTAGACTTTTCTCCTCCAACTTTCTTTCAAACTCTTTCTTTCTCCTTTCATAATGTGAGCCAGCTGAACGGAGCAGCTTTGAAGAGAGGCAAAACCTCTTCTCCAGTCGTCCCACCACTCAACTTTACTTTTGCTTATGACAATTTAAACACGTCATAATGGCCTCCAGTGACGCGTTTCGACACCCGCTTTCTCTCAGCCTTCTTCCTTCAACAGAGAAGTTTTAACTAGTTCTTGCTTTTCTAAGAGCTCCAAGTCTTCAGAATGCAGTGGAGAGTATGTAGATTCGTAATAATTTCGTCGAGCTCACAATAAACAAGGGTGTAGTTCTTTTTGTGCAACTTTCATTGTTTCACAATCAAGGAGACTTTGTCAAGCACTTTTCAGATAACTAACGGAACGTCCAGTTTCTTCTAGAATATAAGCGTTTTGTCGTCAAGCACATGCGTGGTGCAATTACTAATATTA
>JAQGAP010004121.1:0-11009 GCA_034697805.1 Orchesella bifasciata
AACAAAAATAGAAATAACTATTAGCATAAAGTGTTTTCCTTGTTTTCCCGTATTATTGTAGCGAATGCGATACTTTTTTTTTGGAAAGGAAAAGTTAAAAAATACAACTTTTAAAATGTTTATTCATAAGTGCATATAAATTTACGGGAATGGATCTGTGTAGATGTTCTTTTGGTGCTCGAAGTGCTCATGTTCCCACGAGAGCTTAAACTTAGGAAAAGGAAACTCGAGAAGAAATATGTTCCATTTGATGAGACTTGAAAACGTCTCAGAGCAAAGCTAAACATATTATTAAGCTAAGCTGTTCCCCTCGTGTTGTTGTCTGCTCCCTTTCTGAACTATGCTAGTTGAGCCGGCACTCTTTGTAAATTGGGAGGAATACAAAAAATGTACAGTTTGAATGCATAGAAAAGACAAGGATTTGAGAAATGGGAATATGCACTTTTGTTTTGTCTGTTTTATTCGTTATTCCCGTCAACCAAAAATATTTTCTCAATAGATATATGTATACACATCGCTTTCACGTTTGTTTTTGTTGAAACGAGCTGGTAGCCCGTCTCTAAAAGATATCATTATAAGTACAAGTGGACTGCTCGAAGCAGAATTGTTTTTTAGTTGGTTAGCCAAACCCTGGGCTGCAGGTTTTGTCTGCGGGTGAAAGTTGCAAAAAAAAGTTTTCTCATGGAAGTGTACTTTTCCATTATTGCTGTATATCATGAGGTGAAGCTGTGAACCCATGTCGTTTATTATCTCACTTTCCTTGTCTGCTTCCTTTCCTCGCGTATTTACTTCACTTCACTTGTTTGGCAATGAGCCAGGACGCATTATCAGATAATGAAAATGGACAATTTCAAGTGTGTGCACATATGTATTCAAATGTATTTTAGTGTTTCATTCAATCATGTCTGGTTTGATAAAGATAAAACGATTCCGTGTCTATGCATACTTCAAGGTAGAATGAAAGCTGGAGTGATGAATATTTCAATTATTTTTTCTCTTTTACATTTTCAGCTAAGATATAGTTTTCTCCAAATAAAAATGGGTTTCATTTCTGATGCAGGTTCGTGTGCTTCAACACTTGGTCTCCCTCTACAGATCCCAGGACGAGCAGCAGAGCTACGAGAGGTGGCTGCGAAAGCAATTCAACTCAGCGGATATGGATAAGAACAAGTGCCTCAGTTTCACGGAGACGGTTAAGCTTTTGAAAAATCTTAACATTCGAATGGACGAGGAGGATGCAAAGAAACTATTTCATGAGGCAAACACCAAGAGGAATGCTGGTAGTGGCAAGAATTCCTCACCTGAAGTGCTGGATGAAGAGGAGTTTGTAGCCTTTTACTTCAAACTTTTGCAGCGACCTGAACTCCAGCGTCTCTTTGACAAGTAAGTATGTAAGACGAACAAAAGAGTCTTGAATCATTGTGAAGGAATAAGTACACCTTTTGAGCGAATAACATGACAAAAGGGCTCTCAAACCTCTTTGTATCATTTACTTGGCTTGTAAAATGTGATAAGAATAAGAAGTACACCGCATCCCACACCACCAGCTTAAGATAAGAGAGTCGTGGGATGTAAAGTTGTGTTTGTAGAAGATCCAGTTCAATAAAAGGAAAAGAGCTTGGCCATAAATTGATGTGACAATTAGGAATGTAGAAAATGAGCATGGTCTCGTCTGTGCAAGTTCAAGAAGAGCAATAACGAGTGCAATTAATTATATTGAAGGCAAATGAAAGCAAAATAGTGAGAAGAAAGCAAAGAGTGAAGAGGGGAACTGCATAAGACTATATATGCTACTTCGCAGCCACTAAAATTCCCAAGAGGATTACGCTTCACACGATTAAACCATTAGTTTGCAAAAGGTCATTGGTGTACTATAGTCGACTAGAAAACATATCCCCATTTTTAAGCCACAACACCGTCTGTCTGCATCAGCCCATTATATGTTATTACGATGAGAGGAAAGTTGAAAGGTCATTGATATCAGCGAAAGTAAGTCTTGTGTAAAGAGAATAACAGCAGGGCTCTTGAAAATTTCATGAAGCTCTATTTAGACTCATCATGTGTTGTACTTTTTGAGACCGTTTCACGCTAAGTCGTTTCCGTTTCATGGAGGTTTATGATGTACTATGCAGCAAAAGAAAATAGCAAAGGTTTGCCCGGCAGTGCAATGCAATGAGCGCAACGCACCATATATTTTAGTTTTATCCAGCAGCCGAATTGGAGAAAAGTTTGCACAACTTTTCGACTTCCTGTAGAATGGAATGTGGACGGCATAAAGCAGGGCAATGTGATAGATAGGGGAGCTTTAACCGTCCGAGCACTCCGTGCTTGGAAAATAAGTAGTCTGCTTCAGAGAATGAGATCATGATGATGATGATCCTTCATGTGTGAGTCAAGCACACACTTCCCGGCAACGAGCCAAATTGGTCTTGGAGTTTTTCCTTGTGTTCCGCAGTATTATCAGCTACTAGACTGAAGCGGTAGACAATTTCATGCCGCTTGACTTTCCCCAAGCATACTAGTGCTTGTGTACTGCGGACAGACGAATTTTCAGCATGTGAACTTTGCCTACATGACTAATACAAACTGGCTAGTTCTACTTATGCCATGCCATGATCTTTTGATATGGGAAATGGCGAACTTTCACCATGAAGCAAGTGCAACGGTTGCAAAGTATCAGTAGCATAATATCATACCGTCCCGTCATATAGAAATTGAGGATTTAACAAAATTTGAAATTCAATTTCACCTTATGTTCACCTTTGGTAAATAGAGGATTATTGTTGAGTTAGATAATGCCTAAGCCCTATAATTTATCCGGGGTTTTCAAGACTCTATTACATATAAAAACATCCATGTGTGTATGGAAAAGTAAGTAGGTTTATCTAGATTGCTATAAGGCAATGTGGACAAATTATTATGTATTGTACGATTCGACCGTGAACATATCACACAACTGTTCTGGAACATTATGTAATCTGTGCCGGTTTCATCATAACAGTCCTAACTTCACATGTGTTTATTTTCTTATCTTCCAGATATGCTCCGAATGGAGCCCTGACAGCAAGTAAATTGTGCCAATTCCTTCGGGAGGAGCAAGAAGAGGATACTTCATCTGCTACAGAGGATGAGTGCAATAATCTGATAAAAATTTATGAAAAGTCTCCCGAACTCAAAAACAAGGGGGAGATGAGCTTAACAGGTTTCGTAAAAATGCTCCTTTCACCTCGCTTCGACATTTTTGACTGTCGGCACAAAACAGTGTACCAAGATATGACTCTACCCCTGTCCCACTACTGGATTGCTTCATCTCATAACACGTAAGACAGCACAGCACATCAGCAATAAAATAATTGAGAGTATGCGATAACTCAACCAGAGAAAAGTTTCAATTTAACTTTTTTGTGTGTTGTGACATAAAACTCGTATAAAAAATGAGTTCGCTTTAATCCCAAAGCTTTTACTGTCATTGGAATGATATCACGTTCAACGTATTATGGAAAATCCGTCTACTTCAGAAATCCCATTTTATAATAACAATCGACGTAGGCAGACATGCATGGGTACAAAAATCTTGAAAAATTGGCCCATACATGTGTGTATGTGCCTGTTCCCTATTATTTCTGAAGCTTCGAGAAATAAGCTGTTTCCTACCTTGATTTCTTGTGGCAATTTTTCTCATTTTTTATTCCGTCATCCATTTTCTCGTTTTCTGTGCCTACAGATACTTGGTGGGAAATCAATTGAGCGGAGCAAGCAGCGTGGAAGGCTATGTGGATTCATTGAAACGGGGTTGTCGCTGCGTGGAACGTAAGTTAAGAGGAGAAAAAATCATACCAATAAGATTAATACGGAAATGTGCACACACAGTAAACTATAGGCATATAAACATAACTAACTTTGGACATATATGTCGATTAGACAAGCATAATATGGAATGTGGTGTCGTACATTTAGTCCCGGGTATCTCAGTATGTGGCTTTTCGCTTTCTTATCTCATTCTCTCCAAGATATTAAATAGATATCGAGGTTCCATAAATCTCAACAGAATAATGGGATTCCTGACATTATTGACATAAATAGGGAGGGCTCCTCTTTAACTGAGGAAAAGCCGCATCTTTGTTCAGTTCCGTTTTTCTGTCTTTTAAGAAAGTTGTAGTAAATCTAGGATCCTACTATATGTTGCTAGTTGGATTGTTCTATAAATGAATATCGGGAAGTTGGCACGTTATACTTCCAATTCACAATTTGACATTATCATTTCATAGATTAACTATCTAGTGAGATATGTATTATTATGTGGAATAAATTTTTTCCCTCGTTTTTTTCTTTCTTGTACTTATGTGCAGTTGATTGCTGGGATGGGGAAAATGATGAGCCCATAGTCTACCATGGATATACTCTCACCACAAAAATTCTGTTCAAAGAGATCCTCTCGGATGCAATCAAACCGTATGCTTTCATAGCATCCAGATACCCCGTAATCCTTTCCTTAGAGAATCACTGCTCGGAGCCGTATCAGAAGAAGATGGCCGAGTATTTGACAAACATTTTGGGTGATATGCTTTACCTGGTTGATCCCGATGAGAACATGGAGTTTCTCCCTTCACCTGAGAAACTCCAAGGAAAGGTGCTAGTAAAGGCGAAAAAGAGGTCGGCAAAGCCGGTCCCACCGCCCAGGAGAAAGTCTTCTTCTTCTGGGGTCGTGACGACGGAAAAGGAGATCGATTCTATGGATGGAGACTCTGCTGACATTCTTACTCTTAATTCAGTAAAAACTGCTCAAGGGGTTGACGACGGACTCTTGCGGAGCCCAACATACGCAAATGGTCCACCAAAGGTACAAAGAAAAATTTACAAGCCTTAGTTTTCCAGTGCAAATGGAGAAAGAAGAAAGTCAACGGCGACAGAGAAAAAGGAAGAGAAAGTCTGTATACTTGTGACCGAGCGTGCATGCTACACCGTTCCATGTGCAAATTAAATACATCATGCTTTACACTCTAATGTATTCGAACCTTATGAGTTCCATTTTAACTCCAAGGTTTTTGTCTCACACAGCTTTTTCACAGTCGTCCTTCAAGCAAAAACCACTTTCACACAACTTTTTCTCTATTTCTTCTCACTCAATCTTCATGATATAAGCAAGGCGAAAGCATTATGGCTTCTCTGCACCAACCAGCACATTCTATGTTGTCTGGCCCGTTGTGAGGAAGTGTGAATTGTTATTGGGAAAGTTGAGACTTTATGATATCACCTGCAAGGTTGAAGACCATTTCTTTTTAGGGATCTCCCATGAAATGCCATAAGTTTGCGAGGGATTTCCCTGCAAAAAAAAATGCAGAACAAACAGGGAAAGTATGCTTGAGAAGATACAGATGTAAAAAACTTGCAATATGCCAAGAAAACGAGAAAATACTTCCGACGGCTTCTTCTCTTTTTTTTCAACAAAAGTAAACTGGATCTTCTTGCCTTGTCTGCGTGATTCAGGATAGAATATATTGGTTTCAAGAAGAAGAAGAAAGTTTTTTCTGTCTTTTATCATATATACTTCTGCTGCAGTAGTATCAATGCATTGTCTAAGACAACCCTTTTGTTTACCTTGCATGTCTAAATTCTTAAGTAAACTTAATGAAGTGGTTTCTGTCCTTGGTTCTCCGTAAAAAAACCTTAACACAATAGTTTCTCGTCAGAACCCGATACGGAAAGACGAGGGAGGAAAGAATGAAGATGTAAAAGGGAAAGTCTAAGGTTTCACTGTTGCTCTACAACAGTTGACTAAGGGTCATTCATTGTATGTTGTAAAATAAACATCTTACCGTTTTCAATACCTTAACTTTCTTTACGTCCTCCCTCTTTTTACGAAGTCGAAGGAAGAAAGAAACGTTTTTATTTTTATGCTACTTCCCAACGATCTAAATCCCTTAGTGTGTGTATCACATTGTAAACTGAATTAAATTTAGACATTTCCCTTGTTCTGCCACCGCGCTGTCCTTCTTTAGGAGTAGGAAAAGGAAAGTCAAGCAAATGCAGAGGCTCTCCGTATTATATTATTATTATTATTATCATGCATCCGTGTCGGCACTTTTCTTTAGGTACGTAGGACAAGAATGTTAGCACAGCGAACTACAATTTTTTCTCTTTCCCCGACTAAACACAACAGTAATCCCTAAAGTAACATTCACGACATGACTGCATGCATAGAGCAACGGTTATTGCTTGAGTGAACGTGGAATAATGTGGGAGAAAGACGGGAGCGCAGGCAAGATCCACCAAAGAAAATGACTGTGTTAAGGTTGCACACACATGTAGAAAATGTACACGCTGAAAAAAAATGTTGGCTCTGTTGCTGAGAAATATATGTAGTTTTTGGTCGTTCCTTTTTTCTCCTTCTTTTCCAAGAGTTCCGACGTTTAAGATGGAAAGAGGAAAGAAAAGGGAAGCAGCGAGGGTGTAGTTCAGAAGGAATGACGACATGTTTTAGTTATATGAAACTGTTATAGAAAGCTTGGTCACAGAAGAACGCTAATTTCCTAATATTATTTTCGTCTTTGCCATTTATTCTTTCTCGTACTCACTCACTCACTTTCTTCATGTCTAATAATGTGATGCACAATGGATGCTTTTTTCGGCTCGTGCAAAATCAGGCAAGCATGGAAAGCCTGGACGACTCCGATGACAGTGATCCTGACGAAAGCATAGACTATATAGATGCAGGCGGCTCCTCCGTGAGAAAGGTATGTACAACTTTTTTATATGTCTTCATCTCTGTACACACTCACACGTGTATCCTTGTTTAACATTCATGCTTGAGTAGTGTGCAATTTGTAGCAGTACGTGTTCATGAACATTTTGTGTGCTTGCGCTACCTATATTACAGCTACTTTCACTTTTGCTCAGAAGTTAGCTGCACAGTATTCCTGTCAGCACAATATGTTCCCATATCAGAACTTTTCGTTAAATCATGTGGTGATAAAACCAACATAAAAGCAAAGTACTATTGAAGAAATGTCGCTTCAGACGACGAAAGAAACGTTAAAATCTTAAAGCGAACAAATTTGAAAAGAAAACTTTTCCTTTAAAATTTGTAAACCCATTACAAGGAACGTAGTATTTGTTGGAATGAACAGCGAATAATATTTATGAGGTAACGATTTCTTCAGATGCTTGCTGTGAATAACATTTTTGTGTAATTTCTACAACAAAAAATCTGCTGTATACGATCAATTCCATGCGATTTTAGATTCAGCAACTAAAAAACCTCATGAGGTTGCTGATTCTGGAACTGTATGCAATTGGATGCTGATAGAATCGCAAACACATTAGCTAAAGTATATAGTGCTTTGCTCGTTTCGTTGTCAGCTTTAGCGCAAAGATCAGTCATGCAAACTTCCTCACTCCTGGTGTTTATGTAAATATTATGTTTTAGTAATGTTCATATTATTGGAGTTTTTTACACTCTAATGTTTGCACATTTGAGAATGAAAAGATTTGATTATAATACATGCATGAATGAGGCAAGGGTCTACTGCTATTTACTGAGAGCTGCGATAATACATATGTTGATAATTGCTTACCTATACGAAAGGTCAAAAGTTGGTAAAAGATATATGTAAATAAATATATCCTGTTGGGCTTGTAATGATGCTTTCTGCCTCCTTGAAAACTACATTAGGAGTAATTAAAGCAGAGTCAGGTGAAATTAACATCAACGTAATGAACCCTGTGAAACCCATGTTTTTTTTCTGTTTCTCCGAAATTATGTAGAAAGGGGTATCGACGGAACTCTCATCTACAGTGAACTTAATTCAAGCCGTTCATTTCCATTCATTTGAGGACTCGATGCAATCTGGAAAGGCATACCACATGTCTTCATTTGCAGAAGCGAAAGCACTCCGCCTCATTGAGATCCAGGCCTCTCAGTTTGTTGACTACAATAAGAGACAACTATCCAGGATTTACCCGGCAGGCTCTCGCACAAGTTCATCAAATTTTGACCCGATAGACTTCTGGAATGTAGGAGCACAGATTGGTAATTGAATCCTTTTAGGAATAATGAGAAAGGAAGTTTAATCTATTTTTCTTGCTTCTTTTTTGGCAGTTACAAGAAAAAAGTTTAATCATATAATCCTCTTTTGTCAGATTTTCTATAATATCCTTATAAACTCTTTTGTATTAAAGAAAGTAATATATAGGATTCTATGGATGAAGACTCAAATGAGTCTTATGAGACATATTGACATACATGCTAACTAACATAAGTATACTTTTTTGTTGTTTGCAGTTGCCCTCAATTATCAGACGGAGGATGCTTCAAACTTTTATAATTTTGCTCGATTCTATGAGAATGGGTCATGTGGATACGTACTAAAACCAGATATACTCCGAAATCCTAAGACTAAATTTCATCCAAAAGCAACCATGAATGAGAAGAAAGGCGTGACGGTGAAAGTTGAAGTAATTAGTGGCCAACATATTCCCAAAGCACCCGGCTCGTCTGAGGTGGTGGATCCATACACAGAGATTAAGGTTGGTAAAGGGAAGACTGGAAGAAAACAAAAAATGAATATTACCAAACTGTCATGCATTAAAAGATTTACGGATCTCGGCAATGCCCCAGTACTCACGTTTCATTGTGTCCTTTCACTAGAAATACAATTAGGCGACTAATATTCATCCCACACGTAACAACGCGTGCGTGTCTTACTTTTCTCTTTTTCCTAAACATACTTGTTTCTTGTTTGTGCTTCAACCACAAAAATGAAGCGAAATGAGACACGTAATCATATTTGACTCGAATGAATTAATCCAACTTTTCTATACTTTCTCTTCGTGTTTTTCATGCCGGTTTCTACTTGACATACATAAAATGTTCTCTCTCTCTCTCTAATATTGGTAGTATTTAGTTAAATACGAGATTTAGCTACGCATTATATCAACATGTTTTCTGATGTGTACCTTTATTTAACCGAAATGCAAACAGGTTCTTGGGATTCCGGTTGACAGATCAAAGCAGACAACTAAGGTCGTACCCAATAATGGGTTCAATCCCGTCTGGGAGCAGAGTTTCTCTTTCCGAGTTTATTGCCCTGAGCTAGCAATGCTTTACTTCAGAGTGAAAGACCGCTCCCAAAGCGGAGCGGATATGCCGCTTGGGCACTGTGCTGTTCCATTCAGCTCTATTACCAACGGTAAATTGACACTTACTTTCCATTATTTAATAGATCATCCCTTGTTTTCCTTTCCCTTCTTATAACTCCTATCCCACCAGGATCTTATATTTTTATGCGGAGAAGCATTAGTGTGAGGTATTAGTCGTGTTTTTATAGATAGAGCTAATTTTGTCTATTTCATTGCTCATCCCGATATCCGACTTTTGTACTTTTCTGGGCTTCATATGCCAACATTGGTTGCTCTTTCGCTCGTTGTTGTTTATTTGATTAGTTAACGGCGGATTGGGAAGCGACAGAGTAGAGTCATGATATTAACTTTCTCTAGTCTCAAGTTTCCCTGTTTGTACATTATACCTATCTGCAAGCCAGTCTTTTGTGCTTCAGTATCCTTGTTCCGAACTCTTCTGTAGAGATCATTTATCCGTATTCATGAGCCTGGTTTTCCCCAAATTAGATCAAATGTCACCCACTCACCAAGTTCAATCTTTTATGTGCATTATTATTCTTTTCAGGTTATCGTCACGTCCACCTTTTTACTCTGAAAGGTATTTATACATATAAATTGATATTTCTTTATATGTTATCTAAATCTTTTCTTTACCTTTTTATTATTTATTATTTTAGGCGTGCCCTTAACACCTGCGTCGCTCTTTATTCACATCTCAGTGAAAAACGTTGACGGGAGCCAGTTCAAATAATGGAAGATGCGTATATTAGTTCTTGGGGCTTTTATTGGGATGAGAAGTAATAAAGACGTTTACTAAGCCATCATATATGCCCTTATGTAAATAGATACTATAAAAATTGTAATATTGAACATGTTGTGACATTCTTACATTGTATGACGCGGATAACTTATAGCAAGTTTCTTAGCGGAATGAAAATTTATTGGTTTGGTAGGGAGTAGATTTGTAGTTTGTAGTATAAATATATATATATATTATATGTGTAAGAAAGATGTAGGCTTCATAATATGCTACGCTGTTCATAATGCATATATAAGCATGCCAAGAATTCAAATTGATATTACTTTGCAAATTGCTTGAAAATTGTATCTTTCATCTACTTAAAAGCTTTCTATCTTTCTACCTTTTAGCTGTGTGTGATAGCTAAACTAGCTGTACTTTGGCTAAGTAATACTATGCTTATTGTTTTAAAATGAAATATCGCGAATTGAATGAAGCGATGTCTGTGACTGATGGGAATTAGAACTGATTGTTATATGTTGTCGTATGTTTAATGTTGAACTTTCAAAGCGTTCCAAGTGGATGACTTAAGGATAACAATCCATTTCAGTACTTTCTGACTAGTGTGCAGTTGGTCGTAAACACTATTACTCTCATTATTAAATTTTCATATGCTTAATATAAGCTAATTTCGGGGGATATGATAATCTTCCGAAACTCACAGTTAGCATTGTTATTTGATCAGGCTAAGTATCGTATGCTTATCAATAGATTTGGTGTACACTGTCATATTATATTATTGTAAAAATGTGCGAATTTTATGGGACTTGTATCGATTTGTGGTTGTACGTAGTAGTACTTTCTTATACTGATTCGTTAATAAGATATTACGCACATATCAGTCTTTTGCTTAATGCACATTTAAAGGACACACAAAGTAATGGGATCATTTTATGAATTCGCCCGAACATTAAAGAATGTAATATTTTGTTGCTTCAAATGTAACGATTTACACAATATGACTTAACAGTGCAGTGCAGTATATTATGCCATTTAAAGCCTTACGATTTAAGATGAGCCACTCTTATCATTGCAAATTGTAATGTCATCAAATTTTAATAGCACATTAACTGACTTGTGAGATTTAAATACG
>JAQGAP010004122.1:0-11007 GCA_034697805.1 Orchesella bifasciata
TAAATCACACCTTAGCCTCATCACTTTAGTGTGTTTTGAGAGTTCTTTTTGAGAAGTTTGTTTGTTGAGTGAATTATCCTATTTATTAGCTCAAAATGGGGCAACTTGGAAATTTCCCAAAAACCCCATTTTTATTCAGTTTCTGGTTACTTTTTGTGCTTGTTTATTTCCGTGCGGTAAATTGTCAAGATCAGGATGATAGTGAGAATGAGAGAGACCTCAATTCAAATCCATATCGCCACAGAGAGATGTTGGATCCTCGCGGAAAGTATCAATTGGAATGGGCCGTGGACTGGCCTGCAAAACGGGTGGTTTTTAATGTGACCTGTGCAACAAGCGGTTACGTCGGTTTTGGCCTTTCCAGAAAAGGAAAGATGGGTGGTGCTGACATCGTTATAGGAGGCGTTGACCCCAACGGAAAACCCTACTTTTCAGACCGCTACGCAATAGGAAACCAACTCCCAGAAATTGACGAGAGTCAAGACTGGATTTTGCATGAAGCGCTGGAAGAAGATGACCAAACTTTCCTAAGTTTTTCAAGACCTTTTGATACTTGCGATGAAGATCAAGACCTGCCTATTACGGATGACTTAATAACTATCATTTGGGCTTATGGGGAAAAAGATGATGATATTTTGTATCACTATCAAAATCGTGGAGCTTACCCCGTCTACCTACTTGATCCAGACTTGGTTCCAAACTCGTTCCGAACTGAAAAAACGAGCACGAATCCAATTGATATTGAAATTGACACCCAAAAGCTACCAGACTCCCTCCAAGCATTCAGAATGGATAGGAACATGACGCTCCCCACTCAAGACACTTTATATTGGTGCAGTTTCCACAAAACCCCAACAATAACCAAACGACATATTACCGGATTCTCTGTAAAATTCCCTTCAGAAAGGGATAGGCCATTTGTTCACCACATTAATCTCTATCGCTGCTTCGCCCCACCTGGTTCAGACCCTGATGGATTTTTCGAAGAAGCTTTAAACAGTCAAGGAAGCGAATGTTACCTTCTTTCGCAGCCAAATATCCTTCCAACGACGTATTGTCGGGAACTAATTCACGTCTGGGCTGTTGGGGGCAAACCCTTCTTTTTTCCAGAACATGTGGGCATTCCCATGAGCGAAAGTGGCTCAGAATATTTCATGATGCAGTCTCATTTTGATAATCCTGATGAACTTCCTAATAGAAGGGTAGCTGTATCGTTGGAAGCTTATTATACGAATTCTCTTCGGGAAAATGACGCGGGAACAATGTTTATTGGGGGATTGTCTCATGCTTCAGCATCCTTCATTGTTCCACCAAGTTCTTTAGGTCATATTTGGCACGGCCATTGTGCGGAAGGATGCACTAGAAAAATGTTTCCGGTTGGAGGTGTCACTATTTTTGGAGCGATACTGCACACCCACATTTCTGGAAGGGGGGTGAGAATCCTACACTTCAGGGGGAGGAAGGAACTCCCTTGGGTTCTGGGGGATGATAATTTTGACTTCAATTTTCAACAAAATCGGATGCTCAATGAAGAACGGAAAGTTATTCCAGGAGATACGCTCATGACAAGTAAAATATATTTGAAAATTATTATTTTTAAATCAAAAATTAAATGAAAATCTAATTCTATAAAATTCTAAAGGATGCATTTATGAGACGACGAATAGAAATGGGTCAGCAATTGTCGGAGGTTACCCCACAAGAAGTGAGATGTGTTTGGCTGGAATTTATTATTATAATCGAGTTCCGGGATATGGAGACTGTAGGAGTGAGATACGAACGGAGAGATATGCCAATTTTATTGGAATACAGAACACAACTTTGTAAGATTTTTTATATCATAATAATTTTTAGGAAAATTGAAATTAAATTGAAATTTGGGAAAATTTTTCTGAAGTGTTGCTGCAAGAAGAGAAGCGGTTATAACTCAACCGGAAATCTACTCCAGTTTATCCGTGGAAACATTCGCAAATGATGTAATCGACTGGGATCTGGGAACAAGGGCGGGAATTCAGAAGCTCCATTTGTATCAGCCACAAACTTCCATTTGTGGGAATGGAATTCCAAGGGATATTTCTGGAAACGGAGTTCTTTCTCGTGTTGCTAGGCAAGCTGTTTATGAGCCAACACCTTTGACCCTAGCTGCAGTTCCGTTTACTCCAACTCCACGAGCTTATGTGCCAACTTCTAATCCTTTCGCACCACCACCAAAAAAGTGGAAGCCAGAATACACTCCAAAACCTTGGGTGAAAAAACCCAAGCTAAAACAAAAGGTGGCATCAGTTATAAATGGACTTCAAGGGATTTTGAATAACTTTCTTGGAGATGGTGACACTAGCCCAAAGAACCAGAAGAGCTCAAAACTATCTTTTACGCAACCACCTCGAATTAATACGGCTTCCCCTCCAATTTATACACCTTCACCTCAAATTTATACGTCTTCATCTCCAATTTATACTCGTTCCCCTCCAATTTTTATCCCTTCAACAACCCCAACAACAAGTACAACCACCAGGTCTACAAGTTCTACGACAACTTCTACGACCACCACCTCAACAACAACTTCTACCACCCCACCTCCACCTCCGGTGGAACTACCACCTCTTACAGAATTTGAGGTGGATAACATTGCGCACGTGTCTGTGCTTCCGCGAGACATTCCAAGATACCAACGACCATCCGATTGCAAAAGAAAGAGATGGGAACGATAAAGAAGAGCGTCAAGTTTGTAATAATTGTAGCTTATTATATAGATCAAATGAAGAAACTCTACTAAAAATGTAAATTTGTGGAGTTCATTCATCCAAAAACTTCTAGTCATTAAATTAATCAATTCAAGAGTTGAGTCAAGATTTTTAATGCGATAAAAAAATCTTATAATTGATTATTTAGGATTGCGCACGAAGAATGTACGCAAAACTTGTATTTATGTAGATATAGATGGTTATGGTAGGTTTGTGATTGTCTTGTCGTGTTGCAGTTGCATTATTTTTGCAATATTTTGGGTACGCATCAATGAAAACAGGATAATGCAGTGCCTAATTATATTTATCTGATGCAGATTATTAGTTGGTACTTCAGCTTGTATAATATTGTGTTATTTATGGGCTAATAAAGATGGGAGGAGAGGTTGAGCTGAGTTAATCAAAACAATCTTTGCGTCAATCTTCATTTTTTGTGAAGCGATGCGGTTCAATGGGATTGTGAGGTTTGGGGAGTGCCTACAATTGCGAATTTAGGGGTTGCAGATGTTTATGCAAAGAAATATCTATATTTTTAATTCATTTCCGTAAAATAATGCAAGGTTGGTTTGGGAGGGTTCTGGAATATTGCAGCTACGTGCATTCATTCCTTAATTTGTTTCTGGAGGAGCAACATTTAAAATACAGATTGGAAAATGAAGATTTACCGCAGTTTTAAAGTCATTTTCATAACGTTTTTAAGCTTTTGGGAGTTATTGAACGCGGAAATTAGTTCTGGACATGTGAGCCCGGAACCGTATAGACACAGGAAGGTTTTGGATCCCAGTGGAAAGTATTTGTTGGAGTGGGAAGTGAATTGGGAGAGCAAAAGTATCCTATTTAATGTGACCGTTGAAACGAGAGGGTGGGTGGGATTTGGCTTGTCAAGAAAGGGGATTATGTCAGGTGCTGACATCGTGATTGGCGGAGTTAACAAAAGTGGAAAATCGTATTTTTCGGATCGTTACGCAATTGGGAATCAAACTCCAGAGTTGGATGAGAGCCAAGATTGGATTTTACATGAGGCAATTGAACAAGGAAATCTAACATTTCTGAGCTTTTCAAGACCATTCGATACTTGCGATGAGGATCACGATTTACCTATAACAAACGACCTGTTGAGAGTACTTTGGTCGTATGGGGATAATGACAATCTAAACTACCACAATTCACAAAATACAGGCGTTTACGATGTCTACCTACTCGACCCAGATTTTGTTCCACATTCCCTCCGAACCTTTGATGGAGACGGGATAAAAATTCCTGAAAGTTCTGGAGCTGAAGATTTGAAGGTGTTCAGAATGACAAGAAATTTTGCACTTCCTCCAAAAGGCACAATCTATTGGTGTAGTTTCCACAAGGTGCCTACAACAACAAAACACCATATAGTTGGGTACAGCACCATAATCCCAAGCCCTCAAGATCTTCCTCATGTTCATCACATGCTACTAAATCGCTGCTATGCTCCCCCTGGGGTGGATCCTGATGAGTTTTTTGGGAACGCTGCGAGAAGCAATGGTGGTGAATTTTATTTTCTTGGAGACGCAACTAATGCTCTACCCACAAGGTATTGTAGAGAAGCAATATACACTTGGGGTATTGGTGGAAGACCCTTTTTCTTTCCGGAGCATGTAGGAATTCCAATGTCAGAAAATGGCACGGAATATTTTATGCTTCAAGTTCACTATGACAATCCAAATTCGGAAAGAAATCTCAACGTGGAAATTCATTTGGAAGCGTATTACACGGAGAAATTGAGGGAAAACGATGCTAGCATAATTTGGGTTGGTCTTGTGTCAAATGCTACGACATCGGTTGTGATTCCACCTAATTCAACTAGTCACATTATGGTTGGCCATTGTCCGGAGGAATGTACTCGCAAAATGTTTCCAGAGGAGGGAATTAACCTTATTGGAACGTTTTTACATACACATACAACAGGTAAGAATGTAAAAATCTATAATGGAATAATTTTTATTTTTGGGGCATTGTGATTTTTATTATTCAACTTTTAAAATTCAGGCACCAGCGTAAAAACGCTGCATTTCAGAGGAAACCAAGAGTTGCCATGGGCGACTGCGGATGACAATTATAATTTCAATTACCAACAATTGCGAATGTTTAGGGAGGAGGTGAAGATACTTCCCGGAGACCAACTTATTAGTCGGTGCACCTATGATACGACGACGAGAAATGGGTCTGTGGTTACTGGAGGCTTTTCAACGAGGCAGGAAATGTGCCACACGTTTTTCTATTATTATAACCGAATTCCGGGATATACCAATTGTCGGAGTGAAATCCGAACAAGTGAATATTTAGAAGATGTGCTTGGAATACAAAATTTCACTTTGTTGGTTTTCATTAATAATTCAATTTGAAATGAAAGCTATAGAATTTGATTCGTTAGTATTCAAAATGTGATAATATTTATGAATTACAGTAGCAACGAGCCAACCCGTCAAGTGATTATCACTTTGCCTTCCCAATTTGCAGGGATGACTGTTCAGGAATATGCGAATGCAAATCTCGACTTCTCGCCTAGATTTAGAGAAGAACTTCAATGGCAGCACATATTTCAGCGACAAGTTTCTAGTTGTGAGAATGTGATACCGGATGGAGTGGCTGGAGGAGATGGTGATGATTTGGATGTATTTGAGACAGCTTTCCCTCGAGGAGCTCAGAGATACAGAAATTCTCCACAATGCAGCAGTACGTATAGTTTGGATAAACATTCATGATTTTCTTATGGAAACAAACAAATAACAACATGAATTTGGTATTTAAATTTTAGAAATCTCTGGAACATCCCAAGAAAGGGGTATCAAAAATATTGCAATAAATGCTTAAATTATATTTTGAATATCCAAACTTGAGAAGTTGCTTAAATATATATTTTGTAAAACTTTCAGTTTGTCGCTATTTACGAAGGATAGCAGACCCATGTTGGGAACCGCAGGAACCCACTCTTGGCTCATCAGGCTGTAATGAAATTTGCGCCTCCGAAGGAAACCAAGGGGGACGTTGTCAAGACAGTCGCTGCCTATGTTATGGATGTCCACCGGGACGCACTTTGTGAACTATGCATGGAACGTTTGCTGTGTAAAAATACTAATAAAAGTTAAATTACATTCATATCTAAATTAACTGATTGGAGCATATGGACTAGGAAGGATGCAAGTTTGTGCCCGATACTGGCTTACTAGTAAATCATGTTGATTCAAAGTTTTAATACTAAAAAAACAAAACTCCAAAAGTAACCCGTTTACAAAAACTACCACCTCACAGCTCACATTTCAGTTGACTTTTATTCCCCTAATATAACCAGGGTTGGACTACATGTTAGTATTTCCCATTTCCAAGTTGGATTTTTTATTTCCTGCTCACAATACTTCATTTAAAGCAACGTTCTATTTAATTTTATAAAGTTATAGAATTTGTTTTCAAAAACATGTTTTTTGCTGTGGCCGAGTTGTAAAGTACCAAAACTGAGAAAATCAAGGTAGTTCCTATGAAATTTTGCATGCACAAAATTAAGCTCCATTCTACTTATGAAAGCAAAAGTAATAATACATGACCTTGATTTCGGTTTGAGAAATAAATTATAGAAGGAAACATGTTTGTTTTCTAGAAAATTCCCAAACGACCTTTTCACCATGGCCACGTCTTTCATACTTCAGGTAGCAAAACTGGGAAAGGTAAGAAAGCCAGTTCTGAGCCGTCGTTGTAACTAAAAAACAGCGAGCCAGCATTGTTCAGAATTTTGTTTAAGTGCGAAGCCAAAATGAAGTCTCCCTTAACACTCCTAGCCTACAGGCTAAATCAGTCCCTTGACAACATACTTTTCCCAGCCTACTTTATTCATTGGGACAAAGAAGAAGAGAAATGGAAACAACGAAAAAATTCTAACCGCAAGCTAATACATTATATCATCACAAAATTCGTTTTCGAAGGAGTGGTCGTTATGAGTGGCGGAATATTTTTGGCCCTTGTAGGCAAGTTCACCAATGGAATTATAGCAATTGAGGAAGTTCTCTTATTGGCATTCATCTGCCTTGGTATCCCAGTAGCAATAGGGTACGACTTTGTAATCATCTGCTTTGGAAACGAGTTGGTAGCTCTCACTAATTGGTGCCTGCATTCTGATTCGACTAACCCAAACGGTGCCGACAATACCGCCATCTCCTATCCCTCCATAATAGACGAGCTCACGGGTATTTGGAAAGGTGAAAGGCACTGGCTAGGTGTATTTCTGGTGATGGCTTTCCGAAGCCATTTCACATCTTCAATACTTCTACCCTTCGGAGTTTTAGCTTTCAACTGGGACCCATTTTTCTTGGTAGTAACCACTGTCTCGGAACTTCTGGGAATGCAAGGTTTCAAAGCTACGTTTAAATCCAACAATTACTTTCTATTCCTCCGGTTTATAATTTTCTTTGGCGGATGTCAAACGGTTTTCTTGTCATATCGGGCTTTATCAATGACCGCCTTTCAAACGGTATTTAGTACCATGGACTTACTAAAATGAGTACATGGAAACCAGTGTAAACTAAGTCGCCCATTGATGAAGGAATATAGAATGCTTCAAGTGGTGCTGTCGATACAGCTGCATATGTTTGAATGGCTCGTTGGTGGACTCCTTGCAATTGGATTTCTATTCTTCGTGATGGGCCCAAACATTGCGATTTATGCGGTGCAAAATATGTCCAACATGTTTGTCCTTTGGGTGACCACTTTTTTCTCTGGTATCATGTTGTTTGTCATCTGGCTTGCCTTTGAGCTTGGTTGCTCGGTGTATGAAAGCAGTAATGAAATATTGCAGAAATGGCGGAGGGATTTAGTTGAAATTGCGAATGCCTATGAAAGGAAATTTCTACGCAGAGAACTCCGAAGCTGTCGCTCTTTTGCCGTTCCCGCTGGTGGAGTTGGAATTATGGATAGGGATATCAAGATGAATTATTTCTATCAAACGTTGAATAACACCGTCAATGTCTTGCTTGTTGTAAAAGATTGATTGGAATGAGCCCAATTTAAATATAACATAACAACAATAGGGAACATAATTTAGCAAAGCATAATAAAAATTTAATGTAGCCTTTCTAGTTATATCTATTCTTTATTTGTTATTGCCTTATGTAAAAACCGTGTTTTAATTAAAATACCAAATAAAAAGGTTGAACTACAAAACATACTTACAAGCCACGTATGTTTAAAACTCTTACCATACCAAACTCATAATAATGTTCAGTATTTTTTTATTTGTATTTGAACAAAAACAATTTTTCCATCTTAATAAATACAACACTCATTTTAAATTATTTATGAATGTTTTCGTCTTCGAAGTTACATTCGTCGGCGAGATTGTAAAATGATATATCTTCCACGAGCGACTTTTGTAAAATGGGGAATACCATTTTATGGTCGTCTGTAAAATGGTTTATGTCAATTCATGGTCGTTTACATGAACGTTGCAACAGAAAGCACAGGCAGTCTAATGTCTCCGCAAATTGTTAGAAGCCCCATAAGAAATACATTAGCACAAATTGAAACATCGAAAATTTATCAGTTTTTGTCCCCCACTTAAAATTCCGATGCGACGGCTCTGGTCGTTTAAAAAATGAGGTCCCTCATAGGATAGTTTTTCGTTTTCCAGTTCGTTTCAAAAACAACGAATTTGGAATACTTCATTTACATACGACAATGAAATAAGATACGCCATTTTACAAAAGTCGGTCGTTGGAAATACTTCATTTTACAGTCTCACCGACGATTGTTGTTTCTTGTGTAATGGAAAATATTGTCTATCGTATACCATTTTTTACATAAAATATGGTACTTCATTCCCGGTAGGTATTTTCTCGACTTTACTTGATGTCAAACATATTTGGTGAGTATTAGGCATTTTTCCAACCTATCTTCGTCCTAATTAGATTTTCCAAACCCATTTATTCAAAACAATAGGAAGAATTGAAATTGTATCAACCAAGAGTTGCCAATGGGATACAAAGGGGTTATTTCTGGATGAAACAAACAATTTTTAAAGATAAAATATAAATTTGATAGAATATTAGGCTCCCACTCAATCCTGAAAACCAATTGTATTAGCTATAGCAATAATTATTTTATTCAAAAACAAGTTTACCTCTCTTAAACGAATTTCAATTGTGACCTGAATAACGAACAATTTTTTCGACAGCATATGATTTTAATTTAATTCCTATGTTTTGAAGATGACCCATTTTACTCGTAACTGGAGGTGGGTATATATTAGATATTGATTGAAATCAAAATTGGACTTTTCAAGCCAACTTGTTAAAAAATATTGAAAGAAATATAACCTTAATTTCACATTGAACAATTCTGGTAGATGGAAAATATGTTTTGTAGAAAAGTAGGCACAATAACATGTTTTTACTAAGGTCGAATTGATGTTTATAATAGGTACCAAAACTGAAAAACAGCCTAGTTTCTTATGAAGCTTTGGGTTACCTACGTATTTTACGCTCAATTAGACAGCGTCGTTTACCATTTTTTAAAAAAGGGTACAATGAAATCTCCCTTGACTCTGCTAGCCTACCGGCTTAATCAACTCGTTGACGATATCATATTCCCGGCCTACTTCATATATTGGAACAAATTTGAAGAAAAATGGAAAAAAAAGGAAAAACTCTCAGCGCCAAATAGTCCCTTATAAAATCACAAAATTTCTTGGCGAAGGCGTGATACTCATGGGTTGTGGAATTTTTGTAGCACTTGTAAGCAGGTACACAAATGGAATTCTGGCAATTGAGGAAGTTGTCCTCCTTGCATTCCTCTGGCTAGGTGTACCAATATCAATTGGGTACGACTTCATCATCACTCGCTTCGGATATGAGCTGGTTGTTCTCACAAATTGGTGCTTGCATTCGGAGTCCACTAATCCGAACAATAGAGAAACAGCCAACATCTCATTTCGTTCCATAAAAGAAGAGCTAAGTAGCGTCTGGAGAGGGGAAACACACTTTATGGGAGCTCTTATAATGTGGGCTTTCCTAAGCCTTTTCTTATCCTCCATATTCCTCCCAATTGGAGTGGTATTCTTCAACTGGGACCCATTTTTCTTGGTTGTAACCATACTTTCAGAACTTGTAGGACTTCAAGAGCTCAAAACTGCTTTTGAATCTAATTCCTACATAATATTCTTTCGGTATGTTCTCAACTTCCTTGTATGCCAAACAGTCTTCATGACTTATCGAGCTTTGTCAATGACCTACGTTCAAATTGTTTTTTCTACCATGGATTTACTAAAAAGAATGCACATGGACGAAAGACAATTGAGCCAAGCTTTGATAAGAGAATACAGAATGTTTCAAGGAGTCTTATCCACACAACATGATTTGTTAGAATGGCTCCTCGGTGGACTTCTTTCTGTTGGTTTTCTGGTATTCGTGATGGGTCCCAATATCGCAATTTATGGGGTTCAAAGAATGTCCAACATGTTTGTCCTTTGGGTAACAACTTTCTTCTCGGGTGTGTTGTTGTTTGTCATCTGGATTGCGTTTGAGCTCGGATGTTCGGTGAACGAAACAAGTCACGGAATATTGCAGAAATGGCGTAGGGATTTGTTAGATCGTGGTAGTGAGCCTGATAGAAAATTTTTAAGGATGGAACTTCGAAGTTGTCGACCATTTGCGGTTCCGGTTGGTGGTGTTGGGATTATGGATAGGGATATCAAGATGAATTATTTCGATCAAACCCTAAGTAACACTGTGAACGTTTTGCTTGTTGTAAAGGATAGCTTGCAGTAATACTCTAGTGTAAATGGCAAATTGTAATATAATGAATTATGGTTACAAAAACGGTCAATGTTGACATGAAGCATTCAAATATGACTATCAATTCATTTTTACTTGGCTTAAAACATGGCAACTGTTGTAATAAGTCATCGTTGATTATATTACAAAATAAAAATAATTTAAAAATGGGAAGTAGACTTAAACTAAGATCTGGGTACTTTAGCTATGCAAATTAAATTTATAATAGTTAATGTTAAGTTAATTCATTTCTTTAAAGTCTTATTTTAAAGAACAGCAAACATGAACAACGTAGTCAAAATAACTAGGTTATATTAATGAATCGAGATCGACTGGGAGACTTGAAGGAGAAGGACGTTCTTCTATTTTGCTGCTGTTCAAATTCATAGTTTTACCGGGAAAAGTGAGCGTAGGAGTGTAGAATTTAGAGCTACGGGTGCAGTTTGTGACGGAGATTCCGATAGTTAATTTAGTTA
>JAQGAP010004123.1:0-11005 GCA_034697805.1 Orchesella bifasciata
TTAAAATACTTTATTCAAAGGCGAGTGATTTTACAGGTATGTTGATGAGAAGGTTAGATAGTTGCACAAAAACAATATCCCAAATAATTAGAAAACTGGCTTTTGTATAGCTCCCAAAATAACCGATAGGGAATGACAAGCAATGTCTACAAGAACGAAGCATTCTTGTTTCAGCACGTGTATATAAACGTGCCCTCCATTGCCGTTGAAAGTCTTGCGAAGTCGAATCAAGCTCCGCCGTAACTGGTACTAGGATACAAAGCATGCATGCACAAGTTATCCCCAACGCCGCATTTGATAGTGCAATAATTCCATGGAATGTTTGCCGAATGCCAAAAAACAAACTGAAGATCAAAACACATATGCCAACAAGTATCATTCCAGGATTGTAAACACAGAGAGCATCCCTTAACACACAATTGAGTACTGTCAGCTGTCGATGAATCATCATTTTTGGGTAGAACGATTGACCCCTTTCTGTTGACTTACAAACTGCCAGTCGGATTCCCTTTTCTAGTTCAATTATGAGTACAATGTATATTATATACAATTGAAGGATGACACAACCCCCAAATAGGATTACACATATTGCCAATAAAAAAGTGATTAAGCGTTGCAGCAATCGACTCATCCAGAAAGGAGCTACCTCTATTACAAGATGAGAAAGCGGGTCTATTTCAACTACCAACGGCAGCACTGAAACGCCAATCGAGAAGAGGATGATTCCCGTTGTGAATAGATAAATAGTAATGGTTCCTTTATCTTTGATTACGAAACGACTTCCTCCGTATTCGTGGTTTGAAATATTGCCAAACCCTTTCAAAACATTTAAAATATCAACCAGTTCGTTACCGTGAGTGTCCATTGTCCACATTCCAAACATAACTAGGAACCACAGCGCCAACGCGCAAACATAGGAGAGCAAAGCAATAATGTCGAAACTCCATTTTTCAGATTGACATTCAGGACGGTATATTTTGAGCAGAAGGATGTAGAGAATTCTGGAAGCAAGTCCTACCATAATCAACTCGGCCACGCGGTACAATGAAATTTTCTGGGTAAACCAACCAGCACGGTTGTTTACGGTAATGAAGGATGGGCTTTGATATACGAAGGCTTTTTCATGATTGCTGTACTTCATTGGAAGCGAAATGATTTTCTCGATATTTCGACTTACATCTACAGCAGCTCTCCAAGTCATCGATGAATTCATTTTGGCAATTCGATGAAAGCTGTCACTAACGATAAGTCAAGGGCGTTCTTTTTGTCAGAGTGCGAGTACAACAAACATTTTTGTGTTTCACAATCAAAAATACGAGAAGTTTGTCGTTGTCAAATTCGGTATGAAATTTGAAAGGTTTTTAGTTTTTTTTGTTAGAAAATGATAAACTCATCGTAATGGAAAATGATTGCTTCGGCAGCTTTTTTTACAAAATTACATCCAACTTATGAAATATATTAATATTGCTCTGCAATCAACTCGATTAATTTAATTGTGAACGAATGATCAATTTCTGAAATACATTTATTCCAAAGCAGGTAGGCAGCAGGCAAACTACGCAGTTGGCAGTTAGCAAATCGATACTGTCGAAGTTGGATTGGATAGTTGGATGGTCTCACCAATTTCGTTATGTAGCACAATCATTCACGCCTAATTCTTTTTTGCAGCTCAATTATAATAACCACGTCGAATATCGACATTTGAAGGCATATGGTTCCCAATGCAACCGTAGAACCCGAAAGAAATCCAGCAACTGCACAATGAAATCGCTTGCTGAAAGATGAAAATAGCTATGGTTTAAACATATGCGAAAATGGGTCATGTTACGAAACAACTAGAAGGAGTCAACCGATCGCTGGAAATCCCACAAAACCAATGCTCAACATGGTCTCAAGCGCATTTCCCTGATTGTCACCGATGTTCTTCTGTAGAAGTATTTGTTGTGAGTAGAGAATGAAGAACGAATTTTATTTCACGAGTATGCAAATCTAAGGTACAGGTGGAAACAAAAGTTTCGATTAATACTTCCTGTAGACAAACGTAGATAAGGAGACCCTCTAGTCCAAATTGGATTTGACTGGTATAGTCCGTACGGGAAAACGTTTGAACTGAAAGAACATAAGTGACTCGTGAAAAACAAAAATTTATAAATGTAAGATGCTAGTCCAAGAACCGTATGTCGCTTTTGGGAACTGCTCTGAAGTGATTCAAATAGTGCAGTTTGAACGTTACATTTTATTGGCAATGAAATAATACTTTAAGAAGAAGAACTACTCGAATAACAGTGGCCCATAGAGGAGAAGGTGACATTCCTATTCCGCGGTCCAAATGAGAATCAGCATAGACTGGCGCTGTTTGAAATTTGGAAAATTCTCAGCGTTTTTTAATTTAAAAAGCTAATTTGAGAAATAAAAACCGTGCTAACATTATTTTTTTAAATTAAAA
Organism: Orchesella bifasciata; assembly: GCA_034697805.1. Classification (NCBI taxonomy): domain Eukaryota; kingdom Metazoa; phylum Arthropoda; class Collembola; order Entomobryomorpha; family Orchesellidae; genus Orchesella; species Orchesella bifasciata. The sequence goes on from JAQGAP010004123.1 coordinate 2,447, forward strand.
AAATCTAATTCGGGGAAATAAAAATTGTATTGGAATTGTCTTAAATTTTAAAATATAACTTGAGGATTAGAAATGTCGATAAATTGCTTTTTTTTAAATTAAAAATCTAATTTGAGAAAAAAAAATTGTGTTAGCATTGCTTTCTTAAATTTAAAAATATAACTACTAATTTGTAACTTCATGCTACCTTTTCCCTACTACCTTAAGCTTTTACTGAGTGTTTTATGGAACTATTGCGTGGGTAAGACTACTGTAATTTTAGAAGAGGCGTAAATATATTCTTCATGTAAATCAATGGCTTCCAATTGGTCGAGGAGAAATTTTGTGTGTCTAATCTAAGTATCTGAGTCTTCCGATTCGGGTGTTAAAGATAACGATTACACCTGAGGATAAATTGTAACATTGAATGGCGTTGAAATGATTTTTTCAATATATGTAATGTATCTTATGGCAGTTGCCCAAAGCAATGCTGAATTCATTTGAGACGTGAAATTTTTCCACTAAGGATTGATTGTGTGGTTTTTTAAAGCTAAATGCTTCTTTTTAGTTCATATATTCGGTTTTTAAGATCGAATAAATAAGAATATACAACAGCAAGTATTATATTTTTTACTGTAAATACCTCCAACTGAAATATTGACTTGTGGGGGGTACAATGTCACGCAGGGGTTAGCAAAACTTCAACTCGTCTGAACAACAATTGACTCAATATTCAAATTCCGCCAGGCAACATTATGTATATGTTTGAAGCAAGATTTCACTGTTGTTTTAATTCCACTTACGAGTTAATCGTAAGCAGTTTAAGTCAATAAGGCTTGATGGACTCATCAATTATATTATCTAGCACATTCATTCACACTCGCATATTCAGGGCCCAACGTATTATATCCCAGTGGTATTACTCAATTGTGGTTAAATTTGTTACATGTTTTTATTTCTGCTTGTGCTAGGCTGGTGGTTTTCTATACGATTTAGCAGAAAATAAAAACAAGCTTTGATCCCGAATTACACAACGAACAACGACAGTTTCAATTTTATTGCCTTGGAAATGTTCACCCTCTTGACAACTTCCTTTTATACGTAACCATTGTAAATGGTTATCTCAATTTGTGGACTGATGATGATAGCTTGGACTAAATTTCACAATTTCGGAATAATTTTTCAGCTGAATGCCTAATTTCCTAATGAATGCCAATTAAGAGTTTTTTAACGACTTTTTTGCTCATATTTTTTAACGCGTTCTACCCGCGTGCCCTATTCAATGTGCTCGTAATAGCAAAACCGACAACTTAATTATCCCATCTCTTTAAAATATTCATCACAAATGTACATTAATTCACAGTTACATTTTTATTTATTTAAATTCTATAATATTGGACTGGTAAAATAGTGTCAATTCTCTGCTTTAAACAAGGTGTTTTATAGTTAACTTGGCAAAAATTGAAACTTTGAGCGGGTCTACTAATGTCAACATATGGCAAATGTGTATAACTTATTCATGAATGTTTTTCCTGCATGATCCCAAATTGTATGATTTCCGCTCCACAGAAACGCTCTTACTGACCTAAGACATAAATATAATGAAATCGGTGCCACATTAAAAGTCCAAATCAATGCAAAGGGGGTTTACAAATATTCCCATAATCTAACACGAACAGTTAAACATAATAGAACGCTTGCCCTACAAATTTATAAGTAGATTTGCAACCTGCTCAATAATTGAGTCCCAAATAATTAAAAAACTGCCTTTTGTATAGCACCCAAATGGTCCTATTGGAAATGATATACAATGCCTACAAGATAGAAGCGCCTTTCTAGCAAGCTTTGAACGGAGTCGTGTTTTCCAGATCCTCTGAAAGTCACGCGACGTCAAATCAATCTGTGCCGCTTCGGAAACTAAAATACAAATCATGCAGGAAATTGTGATTCCGATAATAGCGTTAGGTATAGCAAGAACTAATGGAAAAATTCGTCGTATAGCAAAAAACAGCAAAATGGTTACAAGACTCATACCAACAAAAACTAAACCTGGATTGTAGACAAATAGTGCGCTCTTGACCGCACATCTAATTATAGTTAATTGTCTGTGTATCATCAATTTAGGATAAAAGGAACTACCTGCTTGTTTAAATTCCCTAGATGTCATAGACGCTACTTTGATTCCTTTTTCTAGCTCAACTACAATAACGATATAAACTACCAGTACTTGTAGGCAAAGGCAGGTTCCTAAAAAGAACGCAAAAGTTAGAAATAATACAGCAGTACATCGTTGAACCAAGCGACTTAAAAAGGGCGCAAAAATTTTGACAATGTGAGTCACCGGATCCAATTCCGCTACAAGTGGTAGTACAATTCCAATTGCAGGAAATAGACAGAAGCCGGTTGTCAGCAGAACTATTAAAATTGCTCCTTTGTCGCTCACATAAATGATTATTTTGTTGTCCTCGTCAATTAAATTATCAAAGTTTTTTAAAGAGTTGAGAACCTCAGTGAGCTCAAGGCCCTCTGTATTGAGTGTCCATATGGAAAGCAACGCTAGTATTAAGACTGCCAGTGAGCATAAGTAGACGAGCAAGGCTTCGATTCCAAATTCAAAGCGACATTCTAGACAATATATTTGTAGCAGAAGGGTGTAAGCGACTCTCAAAGTAATTATGAAGAAGATGCATGGGGCAGTTTTATACATACAAACTTTCAGTCTTGCATTACAATTAATGCTTACTAATGACAACTGCCGTGGACGGTGAAATACAAAAACACTATTTTCTGGATTGTATTTTATTGGCAACCATATTACTTTCTCCAAAAGTTGAAATACAAGAATCGCTGCAGACCACAAGTTAAAGGAGCACATTTTGTACAAAGAAATATATTTTTACTGGAACGTATGAACTGCTAAAAACACAGTCGATGCGAGTTTCGCCAAAACTACGAAATGGAAACGTTGCTAATAAACATAAATTGGAACGTTATAAATGTTGGTGGATTGATGCTATTTATTTCTAGCAAAGCATCAATTAGTGGCAGATGATATTGTATTAGCCTAAAATACCGTATTTGTGAAATGAATATGCGGCAATCATACTAAAATTTCAATTTCAGTGAACTTGCTTGTCGGAAATTATTTGCCTTAAAAATTTTTCAAAAATGATTTCCACTAGTCTTTGGTAATAGAAATTAGCGTGAAATTGCAGTAGTTTAATGAAATTGTGAAATATCCAACAATTTTACTGCCTAAATGTCCATATAGTGGAAACTTTTGTACCAAGACGACTATTACAGTCTGTAGTAACCAAACAAATATGCTTACTCGGTAGCGCAAATTTTGTTGCCTGAAACAAAACCACACAGGATAATGCATAATGTAATGAAATATGAAATGCTGTTATATCACTCTAATAATTTTTCTTTTTACATAATGAGGAGAAATAACCAGTTGTGCAACTGTTCTGCTAATAGTTAAGTTTTTTTTACAATCTACTTCAATTTTTGTTATTTGAAAACTTTTATAAATGTCACATAAGCGTTCATTTCCGTTCAAAGAAGCACAAATTTGTCAGGACTGAACCTAACGTTTACTAGCAGGTAAATCGAACGTCTGTTTTTTATAATTTAAAGTCGACTATTTTCCACTATCATTCCTCTCTTCCAGCGAAATTTGAAAAGATTCGAAGATAAACTTGAACAGCAAAACATGACCACTAACAATATTACAACCACATTGTGACGTTCTACTCCACATCATCAAAATTTAAAACAAATTGTAATACTAGTGTTGCATTGGGTACGTCGTAAACAAAGTATACGCAGGAAAATAATGGTTGTAATCTCCGTTCTCATGCTACTGGGATTGGTTATTTTGCTAATTTGTAAAAAAATACCTAAGTAAAGCTTTTTGAATGAAATAACTGTAAAACAATGAATAGCTTAATTTTTCTACACTGTACGGCAAATGAGCTTACTTGGAAGCTAATAAATTTGCTTCCTGTATAAACCACGAGTCGTGATCCACGTCAGAATACCAACAAAGTTATAAATCTTTCAATTTTTTGGAGGATATATCTTTCAGATTGACAATAATACATGGAAGTTTGGATTGTTTTTGTATTACTTGAAGCCTAATTAAAATGTCTCGCCAACCGTTACTGTATTCTGGAAGATATCCTATCATCCATGGAATAAAAAATGACAACGTACGAAGTGCACAAACAGTTTCTGATATCGAGTTGGAACTGACTTTAAATAAAAAGGTATTTAGAAACGATACATTTTCTGTTTTAATTAGCTTAAATTTTATGCTTCATTTATTTTCATTGCCATACGGTAGGAAAACGTACGAAGGTTTGTAGATAAAACGGGAGTGGGACGGTCAAGTAATGCCATCCAGGATTCGGCATATCTTTTATCACCTGCAGATCAGCATTCACAACACAGACCAATGCTTCAGACCAACTGGATACAACGCAAAGAAAATCTATGTGGAATCATGACCGGAGTACTCCCGGTTGTCGTGGTATTGTTGGTAGCCCTTTGGCTGATTTGCAGTTAATAAATTACTGTGTATGAATAGATTTAAAAAAAGAACCTTCACTTATTAAAATCAATTAATTTGCTATTATTGTTGGTGGTAATTTTAATTTTATTATTTCTTCTGGCATTAATAAGTTTATCTCTAGTATTTGATTTCCTAAAAATCCGTCTAACACATATAAAAAACTTTAAACTAACATAGAATTTACAATTTAAGCTACACATTTATCAACAAATTTGCAACTTGTTCCAAAATGATATGCCAGATAACTAGCAAAGTATGTCTTCTATAGTGTCCAAACGGTCCAATTGGAAAGGAAAAACAATGTCTACAGGAAAGCAGCATCTTCCGCTCCTTCCTTGACCACAACCTAGTTTTCCATACCCTTTGAAATGCTTCAGAAAGCGAATCCAACTTCTTTATTTGTGGTACCATTACACAAATGATGCATGCGACCGTAGCTCCAATCACACATTAGGTACAACCAATAGAATAGGGAATATTTGCCTTATTGTAAGAAAAAGAGAAAAAATCAAAATACTCATTCCAACAAAGAGCAGACCAGGATTGTAAATGAAGAGCGCATCATATGTCACACAGCTCAACACGGTAAGTTGTCGATGTTTCATCATTTTCGGGAAAAATGATTTTCTCCCCCATTCGCTCGAACAAACAGCAGATCTGATTTGTTTCTGCAGTTCAATTACAATTACAGCATAAAAGACTAACATCTGCAAGCAAATAATTGTTCCTAAGACAGTAGCGGAGCCTGAACAAATTCCAGCTATAGCACATTGATACGCGTTGCTTAATGAAGAGAGAAGCCACGGTTTCATCATGTGGGAAAATGGGTCATAATCGGAAACTACTGGCAGGAGCCCAGCAATCGCAGGAAATCCCATAAACCCAAGACCCAACAGGGTTATCAAAACGCTCGCTGTATCCCATAAGCCTCTTGCTGACTGGGAGTTTTTTCTGTATTTTTTACTACAGCTACTTGATACTAAAAGAGCATTAAGAATGCAGGTAATTTGATGAGTGTGTTTATCCAGAGTCCATGTCGAAACTAAGGCTTCAATTAATACTTCCAGTGTACAAACGTAGATGAGCATACCTTCCAAACCAATTTGGATTTTGTTTGGGTAGAAATTTGGGGACACTGTTTGAAGTAAGAGAATGTAGAAGACTCTTCCAAAAAGAAACGTATAAATGTTTAATGCCAATCGGATAACGATGTGCTTCTTTTCAGGGAAACTCTGGTACGTTTCAAACAGTGCTGTTTTAGTGTTGTATGTAATTGGTAAAGAAATAATACGTTCAAGAAGTAAAACTATGCGGATAACCGCCGTCCATATTGGGGAAAGGCTCATCTCGAAGTGATAGCAATGAAATAGTGACATATTTTAGCATATATGGAAGGTTTAAAATAGTATTCCAAAAAAGATGTTCACGCAGTAATTTTTGACAATGTTTCGTGAAAATGGTTTCATAAAATGACATCAATGAACTTTTAAATGGTAGTTATTACGCAAAATGAGTTTTAAAAGGAAGCTTTCTATTTCTATAATTACCTAAATAGAGCTAATTTAATGTAAACTGGGGTGAAATCACGAAATATTTATAGTTACAGGCAAGTTGGCATGTAAAGTCTTCGAGAATTATCAAATTTACTCTACGCTTCACATTTTTGACAAGCAAAATTAAGTTTTTTCATATGAGGAAAATAAATGGCTTCACCAAATAATTTTGAATGAGAAAAATAAGTGCCTTTGTCAAATTGTTTTACATGAAAAAAATAAAATGACTCGCAATGTTTTAGTTATAATTGTGTAAAAGGTACATAAGTAAGCGGATGATTGTCTCAACAGTATGTTTCCCAAATATTTAATATCGGTGAGAATTATATATATGAATATAGTAGCCTAAAATTTTCCTAGATAAACACGTAATATAAATATGAATAATTGTCGGGGTTCCTAGTTATATTTTTAGTTGAATTGAGAATTGATAAGTTGAACATGTGGAACAAACTCACCAAAGCATAATGAACATGGTGCAGTGCGTTTTTACTTAACTAAACATTCTATTATTACAAATAAATATGCAATATATGGGCAAAAACATTTTTATAAATTTACCAACAGGTTTGCAACTTGTTCCAAAATAGTGTGCCAAATTACAAGCAAGCTATCATAATGCCCATACGGTCAAACTGGGAATGAGAAACAGTGTCTACAAGATCGCAGCATCTTACTCTCCTTGCGTGTCCACAACTGAGTTTTCCAAATCTGCTGAAAAGCTTCGGAAAAGGTTTTCAGCTTCGCAGTTGGGGGTACCATTAGACAAATAATGTAAGCCATAGTCGAACCTATCATTGCATTAGGAATAGCTAGCAATATGGGAAATATTTACCTGATTGCAAGAAACAAGGAAAATGTGACAAGACTCATTCCAACAAAGAGTAGGCCAGGGTTATAAAGGAAGAGGGAGTCATATGTTACACAACTTAACACAGTAAGTTGGCGATGGATCATCATTTTTGGGTAGAAGGACACCCTCCGCCCGTTACGACATAGAGCCGACCTTATTCGTTTTTGCAGCTCAATTATAATAACTACGTAAAATATCAACATTTGAAGGCTTATTATGGTCCCCAACGCAACCGTAGATCCCGAAAGGAATCCAGCTACTCCACATTGGAATCCTTTGCTTAAAGATGAAAGCAGCCATGGTTTAAACATATGCGAAAATGGGTCATATTCCGAAACAACTGGAAGCAGTCCACCGATCGCTGGAAATCCCATAAAACCAATGCTCAACATGGTTATAAAAATACTTGGAATTTCCCAAACGCATTTCTCTGACTGTTGTCGATCGGTTTCTCTAGAAGTGTTTGTTGTGAGTAGAGAGTTAAGGACGGATTTAATTTCACAAGTTTGCAAATCTAATATCCAGGTGGAAACTAAGGCTTCGATTAATACTTCCAGTACACACACGTAGATAAGGAGACCTTCTAGCCCGAACTGGATTTGACCGGAATAGTACGTAGGGGAAAATGTTTGAATTAAGAGAACATAGGAGACTCGTGCAAACAGAAAGGTATAAATGTATGATGCTAGACTAAGAATGGTGTGTTGCTTTTGAGAATTGTTCCGAGGCGTTTCAAACAATGCAGTTTTAACGTTATATTTTATTGGCAATGAAATAATACGTTCAAGAAGAAGAACTACTCGAATAACAGCGGCCCATAGAGGAGAAGGAGACATTTCTCTTCCGCGGTCCAAATGAGAATTTACACAGAGCAGCTTTTAGAATCTAAAATACATGTATAATTGTTCTGGTATTTGAAATTTATGGAGTTTTTTAATTAAAAATTCTAATTTGAGGAATAAAAATTGCGGCAACATTGGTTTTTTAATTTAAAATCTGAATTGAGGAATAAAAATTGTGTTAACATTGCCTTTTTAATTTAAAATCTGAATTGTGAAATAAAATTGTGTTAACATTGCTTTCTTAAATAAAAAAATCTAACTTGAAAAATAATATGTGGTAACATTGCTTTTAAAAACTTGAATTCTATGCATTTATTTCATTCAGATTTGAATCATCTTCGTTGGAACATGCAAAATTTAATGAAAAGGTTAAAAACATAAATTCAATAAAGTAAAACATTACTGAAATAATTAGTCACTGATTGCTACAAGGGCAATCTAGATAGGAGCTGAAGACGATGCTATTCTGAACTATATTGTAAAATCTTAATTGGCTGATAAATTTTTAAAAGGTTAGTTGTAATTAAAAATAATTTTAAAACTTAATAAATATAATTTGTGTGATCTTGCTGATTGAAATTAATTACATATTCAATATAAAAAGTATTCCACATATTGTTTATTAACATCAGTGTTTTTAACTTTAGGGACCTTCTTTCAGGATGTGCAACATACATTCTATACATATATAAATAGTAGCCTTGACGAGATTTCTTACAATTTGATGGGTAAGTTAGAAAGCTTCACAAGCAAAAT